>ML427454.1:91252-158008 GCA_005239525.1 Nicotiana knightiana
GGGGGGGGGGGGGGGGGGGGTGTTCCAAGCCAGGTATACTAGTAATCTAATTGCACTTGGGCAGAACTTACCAATCCAATCCATTCCATAAACTTTAAGGCCACTTGCATTCAGCTTCTTGGCAAAGTCATTATACCTGCCACTGTAGCAGAAAGAATGTCGGGTGTCTCTAAGATGACGAACAGAAAAATCAAAAGTGGAAACCACAAGAGTTCTTCAAAGGCAAGCATATAAACCTGTGTTCATTCAGGCCATGCAATATGAAAACCAATCCCCTACACAAGGTAAACAACATTGTTAACTCTACTGTTTCTTCTATAGAAAAGTTTGATACAGGACTTGTACATGTCTGCAAAATAATAAATAACAAACTGCTTCCATACAGTCTAATATTTTTATCATAGGAAAAGCTCTTAAAGAATTTATTGATGGTGATGGAATTTGCACTGGGTCATGAAAGGTAACTTTGCAGCTAATCCTAACAGGCTTTCAAATGTTGAAGTTACAGTGGGTCGAGAAAACATTCTTCTCCACCTCACTTCGGGTGTTGCAGTGAGGACTCGCCTACTAATCTGATGATGGATATACATGAAGAAGCGCCAATAAAAGAACATGCCATCTCGAACTTAATAAAGGGAGGAAAAATCGAAGTCGGATACTAAATTATTTGCTAGCTCAAATTATTTACAACATAATTACCCCACATAGATGTAAATAAAACCAAACACAGAAAATAAGTTGGCACAGCAATTGAATAAGGCAATGCAGTAGAATTTTTGCTAATACTTTGTTGAAATAGTTTTCTATTGCAGTAGCAGTAGCATCCCATCCATTAGCCAAAAACAATTACTCCCTCCTTTCCAGTTTATGTGAACCTATTTCCTTTTTAGTTCGTTCCATAAAGAATGACCCATTTCTGAATTTGGAAATAATTTAGCTTAAACTTCCAATTCAACCCTTAATGATAAGCTTTTATAACCACACAAATACTCTGCACTTATAAGCTTTTTTCTTAAACTTCGTGCCCAGTCAAACAGGTTCACATAAATTGGACCGGAGGGAGTACAAAAACACCAAGCGAGCCCTCAAATGAATCTATGCACCATCTTAAACATCACAACAAGGTATTCGCTACAGATTTAGCTAACTAATATACAATGACATACTTCTGTAATATAACCCGTGTTGCATATTCTATTTTTCAACTTAGTAGTTTCCCATATTATAGACATTTTCCTATAGTTATATTGTCTTTTAGGCGACCTCATAATATAAAAGTTCTCTTGAATACCGCCCAACAGACGCGGACCTACTTGGTGGGTTGAGGGGTTACGTGACCCCGTTAACCTCGGAAAAAAGCCTGTATATACATATTTGTATATTTATATGGAACCCTTAAATAATTTAAGTGTGATCCCAGAAACAAAGAGGCAGATGAGAGAACTGGTTGATTTGGGCACTTTTTGTTGGTAACGTAGGTTCGAAACCCACGTACAACTTTTTTTCTCCTCCTTTCTATTTTTATTCTTTAAGTACAATGTAATTTATATTTAATAGCAAATTGCTTTATCTTTTACTTTTATCTCTTTTTCTTTTGAATTCAATTATAATTTAGTACTAATATATAATACTTAAGTTAATTAATATTTGGTTCTTTGAGTACAATGTAATTTATATTTAATAGCAAATCGCTTTATTTTTTACTATTATCTTTTTTTTTTTTGAATTTATTTATAGTTTAGTACTAATACACAATAGTCAACTTAATTGATTTTATTCCTTATCTTCCTATAGCACCCATTTGCGAAGAAACCTCTATTTCTCTAGAACTTTAGAATTTTATTTTTGTAGAACTTTTTTTTTAATAATACTTGGATGATAAGTTATCATAATCGCTAAGTTCTCAAAGAGTTGCTTATCAAATTTTATCGCTAGTGATTAGCATACTGTGGTAACCCCGTCATGTTAAGAAATTGATTTCATTGGCTACTCTACAAGGTTCATTGCATTAATGGGCAAAAAATGGAAACGTAAAACAAAATTTATTTTATCAAACATCCTAAGACATCCCACAAAAATTAGGAAAAGATTGATTGATCATTTGGAAAGCTGTAGTAGTAATTAATTAATGAGATACCTGACTTTGGTGGTAAGTGGCGTCCATGACTGGGTGAAGATGGTGTCTCCTCTTGAGGTACCAAAACATGAAAATCCCCTCACCGTCTCCTTATCATCATCCTGAAGCACTCGCCTTATCGCCAACGTTCTCCTCGCCGCTACTTCCTGATCCACCACTACCAGGCTCAGCTTCCGCGGCACCATTTTCGCTGGCTTTCGCACCAAAGTCCCCTTACTTTCTACCTCCTTCTCTTGCGCCATTCGCCTCCGCCCACGAAATGGCAGCAGAAATAGAAGCAACAATGCATTGAGCAGCAGCCATAAACTCCTCAACACGCGCAATGAGAACAGTGCACTCACTCTCCCGCTTGCCCCTGAAGTCAGCATTATCGTGCGGCCTTCGTTCGCCTTCATTGCTTATAATTAATAATTTCAGCTCCGATCAATATTTTTCTGAAGATGAGAAATATAATGGGATATTCGTCGTTGCACCCCAAAAGAATTCAGGGTTGTTAGATAAGGTTTGATTATATGATAAACTTTAGGAATGCGCAAGTTTTCTTGGCTTTTTTTTCGCTCTCTGCAAAACAGACTTGGTGTGGAGAAATTAAAAGGTTGAAAGAATTGATAATAATATAGCCACCTTTCATCTAACTAAACGTTATTAATTGATTTCTCGAGAACGAGAATATCATGGCACGTGTCCTTTGATAAAGATCGTGACTACTTAACCGCTGCAGTGGATTGTAATTGACACGTATCTAAGTGGTTAGGAGGACCGGTCGCCGTAGGTTTTCTTGTCCTATTTCCTTTTGCGTACAAGTATGTAACATTTTACCTTTCTTGTAGTTTTTAACGCAGGTATGATCGTAGACTTCGAACAAGCACCTTTGTTATTAGTAATACTAGTATACGTTCGAGTGCGATGTGAGGAAAATGTTAAATATGAATTTTTATAAGAAAATATTATATGAAAAATATGGTATACAATGAAGTATGTAAATGCTATTATTTTTTTAATATGTAATGCACTTTATATTCATAAATTGAAGTTGTGCGAAAATATGCTTATCCATTTTAATAAACAGCTATTAAGGAAGAAAATAAAATATTAGATTATTGGCTATATGTATTAGCACTGTTTGAGAAAGACAACAAATAGCGTCGTCCACTTAAGATTATTTGATGAGAATTAAGATTGTTTGATGAGACCTTTGTAATAAAGAGATTGAAACTAGACAAACTGCAACATAAATTAGGCAATTACTTAATTAGCAATACCATTAAAAAGGTGAAATACATCGGAATTGTACAAGATACGCAGGCGTGCAATCGTGCAGTATCAACCTTTTGGTGTTGTCTCTAGCTTGTATTCGACATGATGGACAATACCGAAGTCTCAGAAAATAATATATTATTTTACAGAATTTTCACATATTTATCAGATGATAATTCATAACTAAAAGTCAAGGATGACTTCGTCTTGTTGCAAACTTCAGTTAACTTTCATGAAAATTGAAAATTCTGTTTTACATAGCATTAGTGTCAATCATTTAATGGTATATATTTCTCTCAATTAACTGCAGAAACCACATTACAGAAGAGAAAAATAACTATTCATGAAGGATGCATTGTCAAGTTAAAGACATCATATAGAGAACTAAAGTGAAGTAGCTAGTTTAACTTCACAGAAATTTTTAAGATTTATTTTAATATCTTCTTCTGCTGAGCTACCCTTGTAGTTTTCTTTGTGTCTTTTTAATGGAATTTAAAGCTATTGAAGGATCAAACTCTTGCATAACCTTTTCAGGTAAGAGAATATTTACCAACAAATACTAATTCGTATAAATTTATGGATGATAAAAATTAGAATCCTGTATATTCATGAAGTCCATATATCAAAACGTGAACAAACCTTTTCAAGGAAGAAAAAGGAAGAAGTTTAATAGAACCTTCAAGAAATTGGAAAGTAAAGGCGCATAAACAAAATGGATCATATAAGGTTGTGAGAGCGAAGTCGTTACGAAAATAAACTTGCATTTACAATCAGCATTTTACGGACCATAAGAGCACACGTTATAGAAAGAGATGGTAAAGGCAGAAACCTGAAACACATGCTTAAACCAAATCAATTGTATCGCCATCATTCGCTGCAAAGAGAAACATCAAAGTAAAATTAAGACTTCTAAAAATCCTGTAAAGTCCTTAGGATATATGAACATATAAAAAAATTCACTTGAATAGTTTTCTGGTGTTTAAAAGGATATGCCCCAACCCATAAAGTGCCACCCTACATGACTAAACAACGACTGACTGAAATGATAACATGTGTTTAGCTTTCTAACAATAATGATTAGTGAAAAGCTTAATTCTTTAGGCAATGAAGGGGAGAGTGTAATAAGAAAATGTGATTATTTATGTAAATGTGAAATTATCACTAGTAACTTCGGCAAAAACTATGCACTAATTGCCTATACATGTGAAGTATGAATAGCTTGTATTTTGAGCAACAACCACCCTTTGTTTCAAAACCTAAGATCATGCAGCAACTTTTGCGTGAAATTCGACTTGATTGACATTTTTCTGAATGTAGAACTGGATTTTTGGACTAAATTTGTATAAGAAAACTGCAAAATCAATATAAAAAAATATAGCTAAAAAAAGAGTATTCTTAGATTATGCAAATCATGATAGAGCGTCAACTAATCATTTTTGGACAAGAAAAAAGAAAAGAAAATCAAAAGTTCAATGAAGCATGAATTATGGTCTGATAGATTAATAACTCTTAGTTGTATATTGCAAAAGCATCTATATGTGATTCTTTAATATGAAAATTTCTCTTTGAACAATGTATACTTCCATGTCTCTTCCGCGCGCACCAGCCATCGTACTCAAACTACGTACTAATTCTTCGTCACAGTGTAATTATCATAGAGTTCTACACATTTCAATAAAAAAAATTCAAGTTATCACAACATTGCTAAACTAAGGTAGTCGATAACCTTGATTCTATTTATCCTCATGCATAATTCAATCATGAAATCTTAAGATGAAAATCATGTATTACCGTTTTATTGGTTTACCTCTACTCGTTTATTATGAATAACTTGAGGAAAACATCCTAATAAAGGAAGAAATAGGGAAGCTGTCCGCAGCCAATAAAGGTACTAAAAGTGATGAAGAAATAAGTGTTCAAAAAAATCAACCATAGAAGAGATTGTAGATCAGTGAAGTACTATGAGCTGAGCCAGGCACCATTTTTCAAAAAAACAATGAGCAGAACTCTATAATACCTGGTATTGTTCCCCATGAAGAATCTTGAAATGAGATATCATAAAAATTCAATTGAATGTCAGTAGGGCCAGGAGCCAGCCAAAATTTCAAAAAGCCAGACAAAGATTTCACGAAAGGTAAACCATTAACCCAGTAAGCAGCACAATGATCAAGAGCTGTAGAAACAGAATCATCATCCGAAACCGCTGATTTTGATACTAATAGATCCACTTTGTTTCGCTCATTCCAGTATCTTAGAGATCCTAAATAGAAATAGAGTATCATTAAAAGTTATGGCGTAGGAGCATCAAAAACAAATATACAATGAAGTAGCTTTTAAAATCACTATTAAATTAAATGGACTTATATAATCATTGTGAAAAGCGAAATACCAAAAATTTATAACTGAATTTAAAAGTATATCTGTATAAATCAACAAAGAATCTTGGTATAAATTGTTAATATATTGTAGTTCCATAAGTCCTCTTTCCAACGGCACAAGCGGAACGCAATTTCGACATGAGGTTGGAGAGATAAACATTTTTTTAGTCAAAGCGTGCAAAGCTGAACAAATCAGAATTGCAAAAATTTATAACTGAGTTGAAAAGAATGCTGTATATATCTAGAAAGAATTTGGACCTGATTTTTGTAACTATTGTTGCTTCAACGGTCTTCTTTCTAACGACATAAGAGGAACGTGGTTTTTAACATGTCTGCAGAGAGATATGAATTTTTTAGTCAGGACGCACAAAACTGTAAAAACCTTAATACCTAAAATTCAGAACTTAATTCCAAAGAATATCTGTATAAATCTATAAAGAATGCTAACCTTATTTTTGTATATATTGTAGCTCAAGAAGTTCTCTTCCAACAACAAAAGTGGATCTTGGTTTCTTTCAACATGCTAAATAAAATAATGTATACAAAAGACATTATCATCAAAAAAAAAATCTTAGTAATTAAATAGTTTAAAAGTAAACAGAAGAAGCATACTACCTCAACAATTGTCAGAATAAATTTTGGAAAACTTCTTTAAATACTACATTTGTAGCTTCAGTAGTTGTTTGTCCATGCACTTCGGGCTAAAGAATGCATGAGCTACATACCAACACCTAGTTAATAAGATGTTCGAACATCAAATAGGCAAGTACATGGAAGTTTACATTGATGACATGTTAGTTAAGTCCCTACGCACAGAGGACCATTTGACTCATTTGCAGGCAACTTTAGATATTCTAAGAAGATACAACATGAAGCTCAACCCCGAGAAATTCACTTTTGGAGTCGGCTCAGGCAAATTATTGGGGTTCATGATGTCAAACAGGGGGATCGAGATCAACCCCGACAAAATCAGAGCCATCGGGGAGATCACCGTGGTAAACAACGTAAAAGTAGTACAACAACTGACCAGACGGATAGCAACCTTAAGCCGATTCATCTCGAGGTCATCGGATCAGAGTCATAACTTTTTCTTCCTTCTCAAGAAGAAGAACAACTTCGAGTGGACTCCGGAATGCCACTAGGCTTTGGAAGAATTAAAACAGTACCTCTCGAGCCCATCTTTGCTCCATACCTCGATGGAGGATGAAACACTATACATATATCTGGCCGTGTCCGAAGTTGCGGTAAGTGGTGTATTGGTTCGAGAAGAATAAGGTACGCAATTCCCTGTTTATTACATAAGTCGGACCCTAGGAGATGCTGAAACTAGGTATCCACACTTAGAAAAATTAGCTCTTGCATTAGTAAGTGCATCTAGGAAGTTGAAACCATACTTTCAATGTCATCCTATATGTGTGTTAATTACATATCCACTATGAAACATCTTGTATAAGCCCGAATTATCGGGCCGATTGGCCAAATGGGCCATCAAACTTGGAGGGTGCAATATCGAATATCGACCTCGAACAACTATCAAGTCTCAAATTTTGGCAGACTTCATGGCCGACTTTACGCCTGCCCTGGTGCCCAAAGTGGAGAAAGAACTCCTGCTTAAAACTAGCACATCATCGGGGGTATGGACCCTTTTCACTGATGGTGCCTCGAATGTGAAAGGGTTCGGACTATGCATAGTTCTAAAATCGCCCACGGGCACCGTCATTAGACAATCTATAAAAACATTGAAGTTGACTAACAATGAGGCCGAGTATGAGGCCATGATTTCAGGTCTCGAAATAGCCAAGTGCCTAGGAGCAGAGGTCATCGAGGCAAAATGTGACTCTCTTCTGGTTGTAAACCAAGTAAATGGGAGCTTCGAGGTTCGAGAAGATA
Source organism: Nicotiana knightiana (assembly GCA_005239525.1). Classification (NCBI taxonomy): domain Eukaryota; kingdom Viridiplantae; phylum Streptophyta; class Magnoliopsida; order Solanales; family Solanaceae; genus Nicotiana; species Nicotiana knightiana. The sequence goes on from ML427454.1 coordinate 98,915, forward strand.
GGATGCAAAGATATTTAGACAAGCTTCAAGTGAAATTGAATCGCTTCAAAGAGTGGACCCTGGTTCACATACCTCGAGAACATAATAGCGAGGACGATGCACTCGCGAACTTGGGTTCGTCTGTTGAAGAAGATGGCATAGTCCCCGGGACTGTCGTACAACTATCAAAATCGGTGATCCAAGAAGGCCATGCGATCAATTCAACAAGTCTAACATGGGATTGGAGAAACAAGTACATCGACTACTTGAAACATGGGAAACTCCCCACGGACCCAAAAGGATCACGGGTCCTTTGAGCCAAAGCAGCCTGATTTTCACTCGATGAGAATGGAACATTGTCTAGGAATACCTTCGATGGACCACTAGCAGTATGCTTGGGACCTGGAGACACCGACTATGTGCTACGAAAAATCCACGAAGGCACTTGTGGCAACCACTCCGGTGCCGACTCCTTAGTTCGAAAGGTAATGAGAGCAGGGTATTACTGGGATAACATGTAAAAGGACACGAAGGAGTTTGTTCGAAGATGTGACAACTGCCAAAGATTCACACCGATGATCATAAACCCGGTGAACAACTACACTCAGTATTATCCCCGTGGCCATTCATGTAATGGGGGATGGACATCGTCGGCCCCCTACCGATGGTACCAGGTAAAGCTAGATTTATCTTTTTTACGACTGACTACTTTTCAAAATGGGTAGAAGCACAAGCCTTCGAGGAAATAAGAGAAACAGAAGTCATCAACTTCATAAGGGACCACATCATATGTCGATTTAGGATCCCCTCCGAGATTACATGTGATAATAGGAAGCAATTCATCGGCAACAAGGTGACAAAATTACTCGAGGATCATAAAATCAAAAGGATCCTATCAACGCATTACCACCCAAGTGCAAATGGTTAAGCCGAGTCCACAAACAAAACTATCATTCAAAACTTAAAGAAGAGGTTAGAAAATGTGAAGGGGAAGTGGAGAGAAGTGCTTCCCGAAGTACTATGGGCATATCGAACAACTTTGAAGTAGAGCATAAGGGAGACCCCGTTCTCTTTGGTATATGGATCCGAGGCATTAATACCAGTCGAAGTAGGGGAACTGAGCGTCAGATTTCAGCATGCCACTGAGGACTCAAACAGCGAGGCCATGGATACCGCCCTCGAACTACTATATGAAAAGCGCGAGGCCGCACTAGTTCGAATGGCCACTCAAAAATAAAGGATCAAAGGTACTACAACAGAAGAACGAACCTCCGCTACTTCGGAGTCGGGGACTTAGTTCTAAGTAAAGTCACCCTCAACACTCAAAACCCAAATGAAGGGAAGCTAGGCCCTGGTTGGGAAGGACAGTACCGCGTCCTCGGAGTAGTAGGCAAAGGGTCCTATAAAATTAGCACCATGGAAGGCGAGCAACTGCCAAGAAATTGGATCATATCAATGCTCAAGCGCTATTATTGCTAAGGTATAACCTTCTCCCTTTTCGTTTATGTTTCATACTAACTCATTGCAGGTGTTCGATTGAAAGGAATCAAAGCACCCTTCAGCTACAAAACCTTAGGTTTTAAGGCATGCATTGCACATTTTTTCTCTTAGATCAGATTTTATCCCAAATGGGTTTTACTGGCAAGGTCTTTAATGAGGCAACATCTATATGCTACCTAAGGAAAACTCAACAAGTATCCAAGGATTCTTTTTCAATCAAACTCGAATACTGGGGGGCATCACCCTCGGAGGTTACCTTTTCGAAGAAAACAAGTCATGCCAAAGAGGGCCTTGATAGGAGAATTTTCTAATGGACCAAACGGTCAAATGAACCGTGTACATGTAGAATAGTCGAGCCCCAGAGGGCAAAAACGTGTATGCATTATTCGCAGAAGCATTCTTATTTATCAAAACACTTTGTGCCTCAAAGAAGTTTACTGTTTTCACATGAAACAGATCAAGGGACAAATACTCCGGAACACTCGAGGACTGTCATCGACAATCAAATTATCGAGTCATCAAAGACTCGAACTCATAAGACCTCAACGAGGCATACTCAAAATTATAAGAACTTAAAAAAGGCATACCCCCGATATTAAGGCCAAGGATATATATATTCGAACTTGTAAGACCCCTAAAAAGGCACACCCTCGATATTAAGGCCGAGGTCATATCACCATGGGACTAAAGGCTACGGCCAAATATAAAGACTACGGTCAGATAAAAGGCTACGGCCGAAATAATGCGGCCCGGAGACGTCCGACTTTCGCCATAAAACTGAAGGCCTTCAAATACTTCGAAACAATCGGTTAAATCAGGCTAGCCTCGGCATAAGCAAAGGTGCTTCAATAATATCAGCTCCGAACAAATGTAAAGGCTTCGAGAGATAAGCTTTCGAGAAAACCTCACAAGGTACTCAATTATCTTCACACATCGACTTGTAATAGAGGTTCCTATCAATCAAACCATCGAAAAGTCGGAAGGATATGAAAAAATGCCAAGGCATAAATAAAATTGTAAAAGTCATTAGCCAGAATGGGGGAAAATTATAGAAATTTTAGAGGTCGAATTGACCCAATCTAAAAAGACCCTAATGGCTGATTTGTAAGAGCCTAAGGGCCGATACGTAAGAGCCTAAGGGCCGAATTGAAAAGAGCCTAAGGGCCAAATCGAAAAGAGCCTAAGGGCCGATGTCTTAAAGCCTAAGGGCCGATACCTAAAAGAAAATAAAATTTGAAGCACACTGTGCTCGAGACCTCACCTAGTTCGAACTCAAAAGTCCCAAGCTAAAGCTTAGCTCGAAGATCGGACCCTAAATGGCCATTCATTACTTGAAGATCCGACCATAAATGGTCACTTATTATCGATCATCGATCAAACACGAAACCTAAGGGTTTTATATCCTATGTCCAGTACATCGGACTGATCGTTAGCAACACCAAATATCAAAGGCAAAGACAAGTCAAAAATTAACAAAACAAGGTGAAACAAAAGGTTCTTTCATATTCAAATGATGTTCACAAAAGCATATTTACAAAGCTCCCACATGGAGCCCATACACAAAAAATAAGTAAAATGAAAGCAGTACAACTAGCATAGTTTGGTGGCCTCTTCCCCCTCGGGGACTTCGTCTTCATCTTCACTACTCTCCGAGCCACTAGCAGAATCCTCATCTGAAGTGAGCAGCACATCCGATTTTTCTTCCAAGGCCTTCACTTTCTCGATCTCGGCAGAAAGATCAAAACTTTTGGCATGCATCTCCTCGAGAGCCTGACTTCAGGATTCTAGTCGAGCATGGTCAAGGGCACGCGTTAGCCTGAGATCGGCTTCATCAGATACCTTCTTAGCCCGAGCATTTGCAGCAGCAGTGCCAGCTGCGATACAAAGACATGAGTGCATCAGCTTCAGATTTGACTTAGGATAGCTCAGCGGCCGATTCAGCGTGAATCTCCTTAAATTTACGACCCTCCTCTTTTGCACACAGAAGTTGGTGCTCAACCGAGGTCATCTTTTCCCGAAGGGTGTCCTTCTCGGAGGCTAACTCATCCATACACTGCCTCAGTCCGAGGATCTCAGTGTCTTTGACCTTAAGATCCTCCCGAAGTTTCCCAACCAGGCCATCCTTCTGATCAAGCTGCAAGGATTGAATTGAGACATTAGAACACTAAAATAAGTAAGTGTAAAATAAACCCGCAAAGGCTATGTTACCTGCTCAATAAGATCGGCCCGTTCTCGAGACGCCTCCTACGAAAAGGCTCGAAGGTCCTTAAGTTCCTCCTCTTTTCTGAGATAGAGGGCCTTGAGGTCATCATGTTCCAGCATGATCTTCCTAAGATCGTCTTCGCATCGGGCAAGCTCAGCTCGAGACTTAGAGAAAGCCTGGCCATAGAACATCATAGCCTGGTCACGAAGAAAGGAAGTTAGAAAGGCTCGAATCAAATTCCAAACATAGTTGTTAGAAAATGAAGAATACATTCTTTCGAAGCTTATCAGCCTCTTCGAAGATAAACGAAGCGGCGAGGTCGGGGCCCTCCTCAATCCCAACAAGACATTCTTCAAAGATATCATTCTCCCTGTGGGATGCCCTCGCTTCAGGAGTCTTCCTATCTTGGGCATCCTGTATCTTCCCTTCGGAAAAGGATGGTCCTTGTGGAGAATCACCCACATCAATCACCCTAAGTGAGTCAATCGGGGCGTTTTCCTTCCTTCGAGGAGCTTCAGGGTTGGTTTTAGGATCTTCGACTGAGTACTTTTCACCACAAGGCATTCTTTGGTTATCAGTTGGCTCGAGGAATTTGTCCGAGCTCCCTTAAGGAATATCCTCAACTCGAGATTTAGCCACCTCGACAGCCTTCAGTGCATTAACCTTTGAAGCGTCGGTACTACTTCCCCCCCGAGTTACTAACGGGAGGACATCTACTTCGGTCTTATCTCCCTCTTCGTTCTCAGCACGAAGACTTGCATCAACTTCGGAAGTCAAATCCACTGTGTCGGCCTTAGGCTTTCGAGCTTTGGCCTTTTTTGGTTTCGGGGACTCTATCGGCGTCTCCCTATTTCTCTTTTTATATTTGGCAGGTTTTGGGATATCTACTTTGCCAAGCGGGGGCGGCCTCATTGAAACGGCTTCCCCGAGGTCTACATAAGCACGAACGGTTAAAGTGTTCTACCAAGAGATATTTTCACTAATAAGTTCAATAAAAACGATAGTAATAAAAGCTCACCGTGGTTTTTAGCCTCCCATCGACCTCTGTCCAAGTCACGCTAGACGCACTCAGCATATGTGGAGGTGGAATCTAGTTGTCGAACCTAGCCCGAGAGGTCCTTGACCGCACTGGCATACCAATCGACAGCTGTACCATCGGAAGGAAGTTAGTTCAAAAGGAAGAAAAAACATTTGACTAACGAAGAATGTTCGATGAGTCAACACTTACGGTTCATATTCCATTCCTCAGGTAATGGCATCTTCTCAGCAGGAATCAGGTCAGAGGTTCTTACTCGAACAAAGAGGCTCATCCATCCTCGGTCCTTATCTTCGTCGATGCTAGCGAAGAAAGACTTCGAAGATCGACGTTGTAGTTTAATCAGGCCACCTCGATAAAAATGAGGGATGTACAATCTAATCAGATGGTCGAGGGTGAAAGATATCCCATCGACCATGTTCGAAAAATACCTAATTAGATAAATGATTCGCTAGGAAGAAGGATAGATTTGGCCAAGCGTCACCCGATATTGTCTACAAAAATCGATGATCACTGGATCTATCGATGGTGAGGAGGGCTCTACGGAACCTAAGGTGAATGGGTATGTGTATACGCAAAGAAAACCAGCTTTGTGAGTGGTTATGTCCTCTTAAGGTGAAGGGATCTCCACTTGTACCGCATTCCCCAACGACAGTCCACTTTCATCTTTCCAGTTTTTGTTATCAGACTAATGTATCGAGACATGGGTTCACATCGTTCTATAACCGAGGAAGGTTTATCGACCTTGAAGTCAAAAGATGATTCACAAGGCCCCGGGGGTACACTCCTCGACACGAGGAGGTACTTTCATTTTTCTTTTAGACGAACGTGATGATGAAGGAGCTTGCTCCTTTTGGGGAACTGTCTTAGAAGTTTTTTCCATGTTTTGTGAAATTTCAGAATATGAAGAAGAAAATGTTTAAGAGATGAACGCAAAGGAAGAACTGATGCAGAGAAAAATTAGTGAAGGTTGAAGGCGTTGTGGAAAGTAAAAGATTTATAAATGAAGGATTGGGGTATTTATAGGGGTCATTTAAGCGTGTTGTAGAAGTTAAAAAGGCGGCTCATAGTTGTTATCGATTGGTGGGTTTTTTGAGAAATGTGCATACATGACCTCTACACAGCCTTTCAGTCACACCAATCGCTGACCTCACGTGGCTGACTTCATGATGAGGATATCCATGGGTCAAGAATTCAAATCGTTTCTTATCATTTCATTCTAAGAAACGCGGGGACTATCTACATACAGCCGAAATATAATTATATTTTTTCTTAGAATGAAATGATGAGAAACGATTTGAATTCACGAGGTCTTGGATGATGATATCATTCCTGTGACGTAGAAGTTGAAATGACCGAAGCGTCACGTCGATTCTCTTCCCCAAAAGCATTGAGTGCTCGTCAGAGCTGGTCGGCCACAAGTATCAATAAACAGTCGCCGCCTTTCTCTATGTATACCCACTTTCGTTTCTCATTAGGGACTTTTTCACTCTGCAATACCTACTCCATTCTATAAGCTTCCCTTTCTCCACCAATTCTTCCGCCTTATTATCCCAAAAACTCGCCCGTTTATTCGTTTTGTCCTTCATTTTCTAAAAAAACTATGGCAAAAACCTCTAAATCCGTTACTCAGAAAGAAGGAACCTCCACTTCTGCTTCCCGTCCAGCCGGTGGTAAACCGCCGGCGCTCAATGAGATTGTGCCAAGCAATTTTTCTTTGAATTAAGACTTTACAATAGAAAATCCTCCCGATGTTCAGGCGTCGGGAACACACATCGAGGTATATAAGATCCATCGAGGAAGGACACCTCGAAGCGGTAAGGAGAGAATGTAAATTGTGGAAGGAGGTCGTTCTGCAAATACCCTCTCGAGAAGAGGATATTATGACCCAAGTAGCGGGGTTCTTGAACGTATATACATACCCCTTTACACTGGGTCCCCTCGACCCACTTGTGCTCAAATTTTTCCAAAAGTATCAAGTTACACTAGGATAGATTCATTCGTCCTTCTGGCATATCGTATTAATGATGAGGTTCTTCTCCGAAAAGGCGGAGATCAAGTTCACCCTCATTCACCTTATCCGATTGTATCGACCTCAACATTTCCGAGGTTTAATCAAGCTCTAACGCTGATCCACAAAGTCTTTCTTTGCCAGCAACGACGAAGTCATAGATTGAGGTTGTATGAGCCGGTTCATCCATGTGAGGACCATTGACATTATTCCCAAGGAGTTCATGCCGTTCCCCGAGAAATGGAACTTCGAACGTCAGTAAAATACCTTGATCTATTTCTTTTTCATAATTTTCACTGAACTTCACATAATCGTTCCTTTTTTACTTCCAAAGCGATTCAGTGGATGCCTAATGCGGTCCTCGATCTATCGGATTAGGCTCGCAAACTGGCCGCCACTTCATCTTACGACAAACGCAAGTGGAATCATTTGTCGTAGGGCAAGTGGGAAGCGAAACACCATGGTAAGTGTTATAATATTTCCTTCCTAAAGGAGAAAAATCCCTTCATGTTGCCTAATTCCACTGTCATAGGCATTGGTGATTTCTATGAGATGAGGCCCTCCCCGAAGAGGGATCCTTGGCTCCGAAGAATAATAAGTGGAAAAGATCCTGGAAGAACGAGGACACCAGAAGAGAAGTTAAGCCAGCTCGGCGACGCAAGAAGAATGTTGTTATCAACGAGGATCTTGATTTTGTCCGCCGGTCCATGGGTGATGATGAAGACGAGGTTGAGGGTTCGAAGTTGGTGACCCGAACCAGAAATTATTCCGAGATTGCTATGCCCACCGGAACCAAGGCCCCTAGCCTCGAAGGAGGGGTTCCAAAAGGGAAAAGGGACGAAGGCTCTTCATCACCTGAATTGGCGACTGCTTCTCAGACTTCGGGAAATACTCCAAAGGGAACAAGCTTCGAAGCACCTCTTCCCGGTCAGAGCGCCTCGGGTGATCTCCCCGAGGCAATGGCAGCAGGTCACTCACCGTCATTTCCATCTTTCTCCGAAGATACCATAAGGGATGTTCGGAACCTGAGGACGTCTGAGTTAGGCGGAGTCCCAAGTTAAAATGACCCCTTCCAAGATTTCTTTACTGGGGTTGATGAGGCCGAACCAGCGGATGCAAACTCGTCCTTCGAGGAGGCTCGACGGCTTTGCTCAATTGTAAGTTTTCAATAGCGCTATAATTTTTCCAACTTCATACTTTCTTCTTTTGTCTAATCGAACTTTCCTTTCTATAGGACTTCGACAAATTTAAGACTGAGAGTCGTTGTGAGGTCGAACTGTGTAGATCCTCAAACGAGGAGAAATCCCTCAGGCTCTTTTGTGACAATAAGGAAAAGGAGTTGAGGGGTCTTCGATCAGAGTTGACCAAAGCTCGGAAATACGAGGACTAGCTAGGGAAGCAGGTAACATTAGTTCTGAAAATATATGGACTCCCTCTCCCGCCTTTGGAGGTTAACACTTCGATGTATTAGTTGTAGTGAAAGGTAGAAATGCTAGAATTCCTTCGGGGTGAGGTCAACCAGGTCAAATCTGGGTGCAATAAATGTAAGGCACATATGGATATCCTCGCTGCGGCCAAAAAATATGCATTGGCAAAAGTATCCGCTCTCGAGATTCAACTTTGGAACGATCAAGAGAGCAATTCAGTTCAGGCGGGCAGGATAGCCGAGATCGAGGCTGGCCTCAGGAAGGCCAAAGCTGAAGTCGAGGAAGCCCGGGCTGAAGCCAAAGAAATATAAGCCACAAACGACAAGACGGTAGCCATCTATTTGATAGATGCTACTGATGCTCAGATGGAGTTGAGGGGGGCCTCCGACCGGGAGAAAAGAAGCAATGACTATGTCCGATGCTGATCCCGGAGGGAAACCCTCAAGGAGATCTATGCTAAAGGCTTCGATCTCTCCGAGAATATAGAGCAGACTATGATAGACGAGGCTGATGCCAAGTTCGTCCTTTCCTCCGAGACAAAGCTGATGTTGAGGATGATGAAGAGGAGGCTGACGAGGAGGCTTCCGGGGAAGAGGCTGGTCCCGAGGGGGTTGATGAAGACAAAGTCCCTGAGGGGGGAAAGGCTCTCAAAAACCAAGTTGCCGCAGGTCAAGCTACCAAAGATGTAGTATCCGTGGGAGCTGCCTCCGAGCAGGCGACCCCGATGATAGAGTAGGCCTTCTTTGATTTTTTTTGTAAGGGCTCCCTGTGGGAGTATTCTAAATGTACTTTTGTACCATTATCTGATATATAAAGAAATATTTTGTTTCATCTTTGTTTTGTTAATTTTCGTCTTGTCTTTGAAATAAGATTTGATGTTGTTGACGATCAATCCGATGTATTGGACTAAAAATATAAAACCCTTAGGTTTCGTGTTTGATCAACGATCGATAATAGGTGATCACTTAGGGTCTGGTCTTCGAGTTAAGCTTTAGCTCGGTATTTTCGAGTCCGAACTGCGTAAGGTATCGAACATGGTGAGCTTCAGATTTGAAGTTTTTTAAGTATCGGCCCATAGTCTTTAAAGCATCGGCCCGCACTTTTCGGTTGGCCCTTAGGCTCTTTTAAGTTTGCCCTTAGGCTCTTTGGGTTAGCCCTTAGGCTGTTACATGTCGGCCGTTAGGCTCTTACAAATCGGCCTTTAGGATCTTTTAGGTTGGGTCAATTTGACCTCAAAATGGCTATAATTTTCCCCCGTTCTAGCTAAAGACTTGTAAAATTTTTTGTTATGCCTTGGTATGTTTTTATATTCGTTCGACTTTTTTGACTATTCGATTGATTGGAACCTCTATTGCAAGTCGATGTGCGATGATAATTGAATACCTCGTGAGGTTTTTCTCGAAGGCTGATTTTTTCGAAGCCTTCATATTATTCGGGGCTGATTTTATCGAAGCCCCTTTGATTATGCCGAGGTTATCCTGATTTAAACGGTTCTTCGAAGTGTTTGAAGGCCTTTAGTTTTATGGAGGAAGTTGGACGTCTCCGAGCCGCATTATTTCGTTCATAGCCTTTCCATATGGCCGTAGCCTTTAGTCCCCGAGTGAGATGGCCTTGGCCTTAATATCGAGGGGATGCCTTTTTAAGGTATTATAAGTTCGTGTATGCCTCATTGAGGTCCTATAAGTTCGTGTATGCCTTATTGAGGTTTTATAAGTTCGAGTATGCCTCATTGAGGTCTTATAATTTCGAGTTTACCTTATTGAGGTCTTATAAGTTCGAGTATGCCTCATTGAGGTCTTATAATTTCGAGTTTTCCTCGTTGAGGTCTTATAATTTCGAGTTTTCCTCGTTGAGGTCTTATAGGATTGAGTTTTTGATGGCTCGACGTGTTGACTGTCGATGAATGTCCCCGAGTATTCGAGTATATTTGGCTCTTGAGCCGTTATATGTGAAAATAGTAGACTTCTTCGAGGCACAAAAGTGTTTCGATATAATAAGAGTGCTTCTTTGAGTAATCGATACATGAATACATGTTTTTGCCATCGAGGCCTCGATTATTCTATATGGACACGGTTCATTTGACCGTTTGGCCCATTACAACATTCCCCTATCGAGGTCCTCTTTGGCATGACTTGTTTTCTTCGAAAATGTAACCTCCGAGGGTGATGCCCCCCAAGTATTCGAGGTTGATAGAAAAGAAGCCTTGAATACTTGTTGAGTTTTCCTTAGGTAGCATATAGGTGTTGCCTCGTTAAAAACCTTGTCAGTAAAACCCATTTGGGATAAAACCCGATCTAAGGGAAAAAGAGTGCAATGCATGCTTTAAAACCCAAGGTCTTCGAGTTGAAGGGTGCTTCGATATCTCAAATCGAACACCTGTAAGGAGTTAGTATAAAATATAAACGAAAAAAATAAAAGGGCATACCTCATCAGTAATAACGTTTGAGCAACGATATATTCCAATTGTTTGGTAGTAGCTCGCCTTCCATTGTGCCAAGTTTGTAGGATCCTTTGCCTACGATTACGAGGAGACTGCACGTTCCTTCCCAATTAGGTCCTAGTTTCCCTTCGTTTGGGCTTCGAGTATTGAGGGTGACTTTCCTTAGAACTAAGTCCCCGACTCCGAACTTCGTTCTTGTGTTGTAGTACCTTTCGATCCTTTATTTTTGAGCAGCCATTCGAACTAATGCGGCCTCACGCCTTTCATCTAAAATCTTGAGGGAGGTGTTCATGGCCTCGTTGTTTGATTCCTTAGTGGTATGTTGAAATCTGACACTCGGTTCCCCGACCTCTACTGGGATCAACGCCTCGAACTCATATACCAAAGAAAATGGGGCCTCCCTTGTGCTCGACTTCGATGTTGTTCGATATGCCCATAGTACCTCGGGCAGCACTTATCTCCATTTCACCTTCGCATCATCTAACCTCTTTTTCAAGTTTTTGATGATGGTTTGATTGTGGACTCGGCTTGACCATTTGCACTTGGGTGATAAGGAGTTGATAGGATCCTTTTGATTTTATGGTCTTCGAGGAATTCTGTTACTTTGCTGCCGATGAACTGCTTCCCATTATCGCATGTTATCTCGGAGGGAATCCCAAACCTACATATGATGTGATCCCATATGAAATTGATGACTTCCTTTACTCTTATCTTTTCGAAGGCCTACGCTTCTACCTATTTTGAGAAGTAGTCAGTCATAAATAAGACAAATCGAGCTCTGCCTGGTGCCGTTGGCAGGGGCCGGCGATGTCCATCCCTATTTCATGAATGGGCACGGGGATAGGATCGAGTGTAGTTGTTAACCGGGTTGATGGATCATCGGTGCAAATCTTTGGTATTTGTCACATCTTCAAACGAACTCTTTGGTGCCCTTCTCCATGCTATCCCAGTAATACCCCACTCTGATCACCTTTCGAACCAAAGAATCGACACCAGAATGATTCCTACAAGTGCCTTTGTGGATTGCTCGTAGCACGTAATCAGTATCTCCTGGTCCCAAACATATGGCCAATGGTCCGTCGAAGGTCCTCTTATACAATGTTCCATTCTCATCGAGGGAAAATTGGGCTGCTTTGGCTCAGAGGGCCCTCGATTCTTTTGGGTCCATGGGGAGTTTCCCATACTTCAAGTAGTCGATGTACTTGTTCCTCCAATCCCATGTTAGACTTGTTGAGTTAATTTCTGCATGACCCTCTTCGATCACTGACCTCGATAGTTGAATGACAGTCCTCAGGACACCATCATCTTCTTCAACGGATGAGCCCAAGTTTGCAAGTGCATCGACCTTGCTGTTCTATTCTCGAGGTATGTGGACCAGGATCCACTTTTTGAAGCGATGCAATGTCACTTAAAGCTTGTCCAGGTATCTTTTCATCCTATCTTCTCAGACCTCGGAGCTTCCATTTACTAGGTTAACTACCAAAAGAGAGTCACATTTTGCTTCGATGATCTCTGCTCCTAGGCCTTTGGCTAGTTCGAGACCTGTAATTGTGGCCTCATACTCGGCCTCATTGTTCGTCAATTTTGAAGTTTTTATAGATTGTTTAATGATGCAGCCCCTAGGCAGTTTTAAAACTATACCGAGCCCGTACCCTTTCACATTCGAGGTACCGTCAGTAAAGAGGGTCCATACCCTCGAAGATGTGCCCGTTTTTAACAAGAGTTCCTTTTCTACTTCGGTCATGAGGGCAGGCGTAAAATCGGCCACGAAGTTTGCCAAAATTTGAGACTTGATAGCCGTTCGAGGTTGATGTTCGATATCATACCCTACGAGTTCGATGGCTCATTTGGCCAAGCGACCCGATAATTCGGGCTTATGAAAAATGTTTCGAAGTGGATATGTAGTTAATACACATATATTTAAATTATGGTTTCAACTTCCTAGATGCACTTATTCATGCTAGGGCTAATTTTTCCCAATGCCGATACCTAGGTTTAGCATCTCCTAGGGTCCGACTTACATAATAGATAGGAAATTGTGTACCTTGCTCATCTCAAACCAACACGCCACTTACCGCTACCTCGGACACGGCCAAATATAAATATAGTGTTTCATCCTCCTTCGGAGTATGAATCAAGGGCGGGCTCGAGAGATAGCGTTTAAATTCTTCCAAAGGCTTGTTGACACTGCGGAGTCCATGCGAAGTTGTTTTTCTTCTTGAGTAGGGAGAAGAAATGATGACTCCGATCTGATGACCTGGAGATGAATCGGCCTATGGAAACTATCCATCCGGTCAGCTGTTGCACGGATTTAACATTGTTTATTACAGTGATCTCCTCAATGACTTTGATTTTATCGGGGTTGATCTCAATCCCCCTGTTTGAAACCATAAAGCCCAAAAATTTGCCCGAGCCGACTCCAAAAGCGCATTTCTCGGGGTTGAGCTTCATGTTGTATTTCCTTAAGATATCGAACGTTGCCTGAAAATGAGTCAAATGGTCCTCTGCGCACATGGATTTAACTAGCATGTCATCAATGTAAACTTCCATAGATTCGCCTATTTGATTTTCGAACATCTTATTAACTAGGCGTTGATATGTTGCTCCCGTATTTTTTTAGCCCGAAGGGCATTACATTATAGCAATATGTTCCATACTTCATGATGAACGAAGTCTTTTCCTAGTCCTCCGGGTTCATTTGAATTTGATTGTACCCGGAGTAGGCGTCGAGAAAAGTCAGGATCTCGTGGCCGGTCGTGGTATTGATCAATCGATCGATGTTGGGCAGTGGGAAGGAATTTGTGGGGCATGGTTTGTTGAAATATTTGTAATCTACACATATTCTAAGCTTATTACCTTTTTTGGGGACTACCACTACGTTAGCTAGCCATTCAGGGTATTTTACCTCCCTAATGGATCCTATTTTAACAAGTTTAGTTACCTCATCTTTGCTGAATTCATGTTTTTTCTCGGATTGAGGTCTTTTTTTTTGTTTCACCGGTTTGAACCTTGGGTCGACACTTAGTCGATGGGTGGTTACCTCCGGTGGGATCCCTATCATATCTAAATGGGACCAAACGAAGCAATCAATGTTATCATTAAAGAATTGAATGAGTTTTTCCCTGAGTTCGGGGTTTAATCCCGTTCCCAGGTATACCTTTTGTTATGGTAGGTGCTTGACCAATACCACCTGTTCGAGATTCTTGATAGTGATCAACAAGCTACATAAAATGTTTGCCCAGTTCTTTTGGAGCAGCTCAATAGGTGGTATTAGCAGGCATTGGGCTTCTTGGAATACTTTGTGTATGCCATATGAGGAAGGGGGATTGGCTTTATATCACTACATGATGTCTCAAAGGAATTATTCTGGAAACTGTGGTGGAATTACATAACAAAGCCAAGTTTGTGGAGCTCATTCATGAGCCAAAAATACTGTAAAAAGATGAATTCAGTGATTGTCCCATGGAGAGATGGATCACATGTTTGGCGAAAGATGTTGGAGTGTAGAGATATAGTAGAACACCATATAATGTGGTTACCAAAAATGGGATCATCTCTATTTTGGTATGATAATTGGACAGGCTTAGGGGCGTTGTACTTCATTGTTCCTCAAGACTTTGGAATCGATGATACACTCCATAATGTGCATGACGTGCTCGAGGAAGGAGGATGGAATGCTGATAGACTAATGGACATCCTACCAGAGGAGTTTGCAATGCATATTATAGAAAAAATCAAACCTCCAACTCAACATGATACACTGGATGTGCCATTCTGGATGCTTGAGAACAGAGGACATTTTAGTGTTAAAACAACTTGGAATTATCTGAGGAAGAGAGATGAACGAAAATGAGCATACAAGATGATTTGGGTGAATGGCTTGCCATTTAAAATTGCTTTCTTCATGTGGAAGGTATGGAAAGCTAAGTTGCCATTAGATGACTTCAGGAGGAGATTGGGCTATTCTATGCCTTCCAGATTTTGGTTTGCACTCAACTTGAGGAAGAATCACTACAACATCTTTTCTTCTCATCAGAAACAACAAAATCTGTGCGGAAATACTTCTTGTCGAGAGCAGGGATTGCACTGGAAAGCTTAGCTTTGCATCAAGCCATAATAAAATGTTGGACAGCTAAGGTAGTCCCTGGACTCAAACCTATAATGCAGGCATTGCCATCCTGTATAGTCTGGGAACTTTGGAAGAGGAGGAACAACATGAAATATGGGGAAACAGTGTCGACCAGCGGGGTGATTTATCAAGTATCAGCATTATTGCAATCACTGGTAGTAGTAAGAAAGCCAGGAATATAGAAAGTTCCTCACATATGGCATGATCTGTTTATGAGGATGGAAAATTATACACCTAAACTGAAAGTAGATAAAGTTGTTCGGGAATTACCAGAGGAGGGACAGTACAAGGTTAACACAGATGGTGCATCAAGGGGAAACCCAGGCAGGAGCTCAATTGAATACTGTATAAGGGATGCATTGGGAGACATAGTATATGCAGCAGGAAAAGAAATCCATGAAACCACAAACACTGAATCAGAGGCTATGGATATTTTAGAAGCAATGAGGTACTGCAAACAACAACAACTTCTTCATGTACATGTTCAAACATACTCGATGGTGAAAAAGAAAATAATAGATGGGGCATGGAAGCCAGCATGGAGCATAAGTGAGCAGGTGGAGGAGATATTGCAGATAAGGGCAGAGGGTAATTTTATAGTGTCTCACATCTATAGAGAAGGAAAAGTTGGCGGATCATTGGGCCAATTATGCTTTAGATGAGGCAGATATTGAGTGCGAAGGATTTTAGGATTTGGATAGTCAAGGGAGAAGGATATTTAATGAGGATAAGTTACAATGTCCATATATGAGGGTGAAGGTTTCCAAAAACTAAGGATAATGGAGAGAAAAATAGACAAGGATCAGGAGAATTCATCAACTAAGCATATTCAAATCCTTAGGGAGAAGAATATGTTTAGCATTTTCTTCACTAACATAGTTCTCTTTTTTGTAGGGAAAGTCATTGTATTTATACCCTATACTTCAAGGAAATCCCAATTGGTAGTATTAGTACCTAGTACTCATTCCACTTGGAGGAAATTGGAGATAGGCACAAGCATTAAGGCATGGAGGAACAATCTGCTGCACAGAAACACAAGGAGTGGCAACTGGTCCTCGGATCAATTACTGGCCACATCATGGGTGTTATGCGACCAAATGCAAACATATAGTAACACAACATGGTCAGTAAAAGTTAGTTTCACAAAAAATCAACAGGACAAGATAAGAAAATCGCACGCAAAGTTGATCAAAAATAGGTGGTTCAGTAGATTGCAACACTGGACCACACTGGAAACAGCAGGGTGCGAGTGCATGGCATACATATCAAAAAAAGAAGTATTCTAAACTGGAAAACTACACATATAGGGAGTCAGGCAAAATGGAAGAAAAAATAGAATGGTTATGAGGATCACACAGTAATCTTCTATGATCAAATCCTTAGGGAGGAGACCATGGAGATTAGTTTTTTTATCTAACATCCTGTTCTTTTTTGCAGGAAACATTATTGTACCTATGCCTTATTCATTGACAAACCTTCTAATGGTGGTATTAGTACTTTATACTCAGCCCATTGAAGGGGAATCATGGATAAGCATAAGCATAGCAACGTTAAAAGGAGGTGGCAACTCTGATGACCAGTTGTTCTGCAGGACATCCCATGTAAACACCTGGTTTTGGAAAAGTGCTTTGGGTTAAATGGCTATGTTGAGGTGCAGAACCTCAATGCAACATGAATTTTAAATATCCCAAAAGTCAAACCATGAATAGATGTCTGTAGAAAACATAAGATATGCACATGATATGAGACATGAAAACAGGTGGATCGTGCAATTCTATGCAGAACACTCGACAAGGCAGTCTTTGAGCAACTCAATGGAATCAACAATAACAAACTGGAGGTTTTTGTCAACGCATTGTAATAACAGGACATATCAGAAGGAGTGCAAGACAATAATCACTCACTTACAGAAGGAAAATATGTGAAAAGGAAGATACAATCAGTGAAACTGAGTATGTATGGACAATACTATACATCAACCTCACAGGTAGTTTCAAGTAGTAGACATCACTAAACCCTCACTGGGAGCATAATCTGGATACTTATATATGGACAACACCAGAAGAGGAAGTACATGAGCATCAAGTTGGGTCTCAAACAATCTACACCTGGGCAGTGCCAAATTCGCAAGGAAAATTAGGCTATATGTGCAAGGACCGACTTCTAATCATTCAGGGCTATTTTTGTAATGAACAGGAATGCACAAGTCAGATAATGTGGGCTTATGGAATAATCAAGCGGAAGGACAACAACAAATATAGATATGCATGGCTAATTGTAGATGAACAGGAATGCTTTAGGCTAGTTTTTTCAAAATTTTTAGATGTTAGACATCAATATTTTAGTAGTTCAAATTGTAATTTCAGTTTTGGGTGCATCATGCTCAAATTGATAATAGGATATATGTAGTAGACACATCATACTGTCTTACTCTTAGTAAGAAAACATGCTACTTTGTTTCTTATATTTCTAATATAAATAAAAACTGGCCCTAGACACTGCCTAGTGGATTGCTTAAAAAAAGGATAGTGGACTTCGTTCCATCTGACTCCCCAGGGTAGACAAAGGCTCAAGGGGCAAGGAAATCTCCCTCGTTCTCGATCACCTGTTCTTCGGGCTCCTGTCCCTCGAGCTCAACCGAGGGTACGAGCTGTAATATCTATTTGGCTTCCTGTTTATCCTTTGACTTCTCCGAGGTAGATGATGTCAATACTGGTGCCATGTGGTGTACCGCGAACATCTCCTTAGCTGCATGCTACTCTCCATATACCGTCTTTATGCCATCCTTTGTTGGGAACTTCATCATTTGATGAAGATTTGATGGTAGTGTCCTCATGATATGGATCCATGGCCTTCCAAGTAGAGCATTATATCTCATGTCACCTTCGATGACATGAAACTTGGAGTCTTGTATGGTTCCGGCCACATTGACTGGGAGGACAATTTCCCCCTTCGTTGTTTCACTCGCCATGTTGAATCCATTCAGGACTTGAGGGGCGGGTATGATTCGGTCGAGCAGTCCGAGCTGCTCCACGACCTTCGACCTAATCATATTGGCCGAACTACCTGGATACACGAGTACACGTTTAACTTTAACTTTATTTAAAAGGATAGAAATTACTAGTGCATCGTTGTGAGGTTGAGATAAGGCCTCGATGTCTTCCTCGCTGAATGTGAGAGTATCCTTGGGCCTGTAGTCCCGAGTCTGTTTCTCCCTTATGATTGATACTTTCTTTCGTTTGAATATGGGTCCCTAAGGGACGTCGTCTCCTCCGATGATCATGTGAATGACATTTGGGGCTCTTTTGATTCATTCCTCATGTTTGCATCTCTCTCTCGAAAGTGGTTCTTTTCCCAGTCGCTAAGAAATTCTCGAAGGTGCCCCTCGTTGAACAATCGAGCTACCTCCTCTCGAAGCTGTCTGCAGTCCTCGGTCCTATGACCATGAGTACCATGATACTTGCACATTACGTTAGGGTTCCTTTGAGAAGTATGGAACTGTATGGGCTTGGGACATCTGGTGTCTCTAATCTTGCCGATGGCTGATACAATGCCTGAGGCATCGATGTTGAAGTTGTATCCTGATAATTGGGGTGCCTCCATTGGTTCCGAGTGTCTGTCAAAAACGACCTTACTCATGAGTCCCTGGGAACTTTGACCTCGATTCGCTCTTCAGTCATTTCGAGGTACGTTACTCCTCAAAGTGTTTCTTCTGTCTTCGACGTATGGCTAGTATCTTTCCTTGTTCGGTCTTAGCTCCCTTTCTGCAATTCTTGATTCCTTTGCTACTAGCCTACTTGGATAAACTGATCCAGAGGGGGCTCCCAACTGGTCGTCCTGGACCTAATTTTTGACTGGTACCTGTTGTGCACATCCGCCCAAGTTACGGGGGGATACTTGATCAAGTTCTGCTTCAGCTGCCTCGAAGCTATTGAGCTTCGTTCATTCAGTTCCTGTGTGAAGGCCTATATAGCCCAGTCATCGGAGACTGGTGGTAATTCCATTCGTTCCAACTGGAAATGAGAGCTCCCTCAACACCTCGTTCTCTCTTTGCTTGATTTTGAATACATCAGACTTCCTCGTTGTCCACCTTTATGGCACATGCCTTTACAAATGAGTCTGCCAACATGGTAAACGAATCTATTGAGTTCGGGGGGAGGTTATGGTACCACATCATGGCCCCCTTGGGGTGTTTCTCCAAATTTCTTCAACAAAACAGACTCGATCTCGTCGTCTTTTAAGTTGTTCCCCTTTATGCCACAAGCGTATGTGGTAATGTGCTTATTGGAATCTGTGGTCCCGTTGTATTTTGGAATGTTGGGCATCCGAAACTTCTTCGGAATGGGCTTCGGAGCCGCACTCGGTGGGAATCGTTTCTGTACAAACTTCTTCGAATCCAGTCCCTTTAAGACCGAAGGTGCTCCAGGGATCTGGTCGACCCTCGAGTTATGGGTTTCCACTTTCTTATCGTTGTCCTCTATCTTCTTTTCTCCTGACTCGATCCTCTTGGTGAGTTCCTTGAGCATTTTCATAATGATGGGGTCAGCTCTCATCCCGCTGTCACTTGATCTTTCTGAGGTTTGCTCAACTTGAGGAGCCGTTTTTGGTCCTGCTCGCTCGAAGTCTTTTGCTGACTCTGTAACTGAGCGATAGCCATTTGTTGTGCTTGCAACATCTCAAAAATTACTTGTAGACTAACTTCTGTTTTTTCTCGAGCTTGTGTCCCTTGTGCGTCAGGTTGGTCCCCTGCGCATACACTTCCTTCAATATCAGTACCCAAATCAATGTGCAAAGCAATGTGTGAACCTACGTCGATAGGGTTTGGTGTTGGTGCTACCCCAGGGTTTAGCGGTGGCTTGTCGACCCTTGGAGCTGTTGCATTGTTTTCTCCATGGAAACCGAGACGGGCATTTCTAGGTGCTTTTGCTGAGTTAGACATATTATAACCTGAAATCAAAGAATCTTTGGATAAGAAAAAGTGTGACGAATAACGTGTGTTATCAGAAAACTAGCAGCAAAATAATCACTATTATCTTTAGCCCCACGGTGGGCGCCAAACTGTTTACCTCAAAAATTGGTATTAACAATTATACTTGATTTGTGGTTCTAAAAATATGTGATATATTTCAATACTAGTAAACAAGCAAGAAATACTAGGTGTAAATAGATGAAATATGATAGCCAAATCGAAGTTGTCAAAGGAACGGGGGGCCTTGAGCTCAATTGTCTCGGGGTCTCGAGATCAGTACGTAGTGATAAAGTAAGAACAATAAATGAAGAACAATAAAGTTGAAGGATAATCTTGAGCACAATATACGAAAAAAACATAGTAGAATGCTCTATCTCAGTGAATTGATTTCCTTACAAAATGATTGGGATCTCTTTATTAGGAGGGGAAAACCCTAATATGGTACATTTCTAATTATGAAAAACAATACCATTGGTACAGCTGTATAACGGCCTAGTACGGATTTGTACTATCTCTTACAAATCTTTTCTGTTCTAACCACGTGTCCTTGGGAATTTCCTGCTTTTTCTTGACTGTCATCGATTTTGTACTTCCTCGAGGTAGGTCGTGAAGGGCCTTCAATGTGCTTTATCGAAGTACACATTCTTAGATCGGACTTGAACTTCATCTTGAACATGAGCTCGGGCTCGGAACATAATAGAGACTTCAAAATTTGACTCCTCCGATTTCGGCCTTATACAGTGAACCTTTAGGCCACTTGATAAGAATCAGACCTCTGATCATAACATTATAAAGAAAGGTATCAGGTGATTGAATTGAGGATTTGAAGACTAACAATGCATCATCAGTTTCAAACACTCCAACATAGGATTCTACTAGCCTTGCTGCATTTGGAGGTCGACGAATCAATCCTGAAATAATCATTTGCTATGTAGTTGCTTGATTTCCTTGTTCTGGCAAGACATCTGGAGCAACAGAACGTTACTTGGGATTCAAGAAACTACACTCGAAGACCTTACCAAGTGCATTTTCTTTGGATAATATCACAATAATGACCTTCAGAGATCTTTGAGGTTCGAATGTGAACTGCTCCTTAATCTGTTTGATTGCTTTTAATGTTATAGCTACACCACCTTCTATCTCACTGGTTCATGCGGCTCAAGTCACAATTTCTTAAGGGGTCTGGGTATGTTAAGGCTAATCCTTCTTTCTTTTGGTATGATCCGAGTACGATATTGTTAAGGCTAATCCTTCTTTATTTTGGTATGATCCGAGTACGATACGTAAACGTAATGTTATTCCATAAAAGGTTCTATTCTTAGCACTTAAGTATGTCTATGTTATTCATTCCCGTAAAATGATATTCAAGCATGTCTAAGTATGTATCTAGTTCCCTATTGAGGTATTTGATAGAGGTGTTGATGTTTATAATATAGTAATACATGAATCTTCATGCATATTCATTTACCATCGTGCTACGGCCGGTTGGGCAGTTACATATTTACCACCGAGCTACAGCCGGTCGGGCATTCATGCATGTACCACCGCGCTACGGTCGGTCGGGCAGTTACCACTGGTTGAGCAGTTATGTATCATTATTTACCACCGGTTGGGCAGTTACATATTTACCATCTAGCTATAGCCGGTTTGGCATTCATGCATTTACCGTCGAGCTATGGCCGGTCGGACAGTTACCACTATCTGTTGGGCAGTCAGATATCATACAATATGGATAATAGTCTCAAAGAGAAACATTGTACATATGTAAGTATAATAAGTATGCATATGCGGTATCACTTTAGAGATTCAGGTTGATTCTTATATGTCTTTAATTAATGTTGACTTATTATTATGTTTCAGTTCTGCCTTACATACTCAGTACATTATTTGTACTGACGTCCTTTTGTTGGGGACGCTGCATTCATACTTGCAGGTATAGATAATCATTTTGATGAGCCCTCATACTAGACGAGATTAGTATTTAATGAAGGATCGGTAATACTCCACCTCATTCGGAGTGTAGCTGAGTCTATGAGTCATCGTGTCAGAGTTTTGCTACAGACTTATGAGTGGTCCGGTACCCTATCCCATTTGATGTTAAATAATCTTAGAGGATTTTTAGACAGAGGTTCATTTTGTACAATATGTCAGAGGCCTTGACGGCAGTATTTATGTTTTAAGAACGATAGTTTGTTGATACAGTGTTGCCCACTTACAGTTGTACATTATGAGTCGTGGCCATGTGGGCCCATTATAGTTACAAAATGAATGAGTTTAGCTAACTCGACCTATGTATGTTCTAGTTTTGATCGAACGATTATGAGTTACAGAGTGGTTCGCTCGGGCCAGCACGGCACCGGATGCCAGCCACGCCTCCCCAGGTTTGGGGCGTGACATAATATAACATACCAAACAATCAGTAGATACAATACCAGGATAACTAATCCCAGCATAACTTGTCTTCAAACCAAATGATCCCTCATAATTTAATAAACATTGATGGTTAAATTATGAAGACAAATTTTTGAGTTTTGATTATTCATTTTTACCTGTTGATAAATTGTAATGACCTGACCGGTTGTTTTGAGCTCTAGCATGTCGTTTGGAAGATTGAGACCTTGAGTAGCTTCACTATATGTATTATGACTTGCATGTGCAGTTAGGATTTGAAGGTTCATACAGATTTGTAAGGTGATTTCGAATTTTGCGTAGGCTCGGGTTGAGTATCAGATGGTCCAGGAGCAATTTTGCGCTTATTATCGAAAGTTTGCATTTTGAAGGTTTTGAACTTGCTAAGTTTGACTTGGAGTGAAATTTAGTATTATCGGACTCCAGGATGTGTTCCGGGACCTTGATAGGTTCATTTAGTTGATTGAAACTTGTGTGTAATACTTGGTCGTGATGCAGAATGTCTAAGTGTGATTCAGATGTGTTCGACGAAGTTTGAAGGTTTGAAAGTTAAGAGAAGTATTTTGATCGTCGATTCTTTATTTGTGTATTATTCGTGGTGTTTCGAACCCTTGGATAAGTTTTAATAAGGTATTGGGACTGGCTTGTAGGATTGGACGGGTCCTGGGGGACCTCGTGTATGGTTTTGGGGTGGTTTCAGACTATGTTGGTGTATTTTGCTGTTGTTGGTTGTTGGTGTTGGTGTTGGTGTTGGTGTTGGTGTTGATGTTGTTCTTCGCGAACGCGGTGTATTTGATGTCTGCTGGATTTCATGCTTCGCAATCGCGACAGGGGAGTCGCGAACGCGGAGAAGAAACTGGGGGCCAAGGGATTTTAGTCGCGCAGATTGCCCATCATGAATGCAGCAAGGAGAGTGTGAACACGACGGAGGGGCTCATGGGTAAGGAGACTTACGTAAATGCATTGGTTTGGAGGGAAATGCTTCGTGATGCTGAGGGGCTGTCCGCAATCGCGATTGAGGAATTTTGGTAATGGCAGATTTGGCCTTCACGATCATGAAGGTAATTTTGCGATCGCGAAGAGGAACGACTAGGCAGTGCATAAGATGCAAAATCCGGACTTAGCTCATTTTTATCTCATTTCTCTCATTGGAGCCGATTTTGGAGCTATTTTGGAGAGGCATTGTTAGTTCCCCAAGTATACGCAAGTATACGTGGCCGTCAAGAATAAAGTGACTCGAAAGTAGGATGTCGAACCCATAGAGACTTAGATTGATCGTTAACTAAGCAAATTAAAATCAATTCATTGTCCAAGATATTTAAGAGTGATATTTTTCTATTAATATACTATTGTGGAAATTAAACAAGTAACAACTAATTTATCACTAATGCAAGTGTGTATGATGAGATTTTACTTCAGAGGAGATGAGAATTTCAGGGTTGTGGTTGGTTTATCAATCCTATTAAGTTCAATAATCACAGTCGCTAATCCAGATTATCTATGGTTGCTAATTAACCAGATCGTTTATATGAATAGCATGTCCCCACAATACTACTCGCCTGCCCACAATATATCAATCATATATTCCTATGGTATTGAGTCTATCATGAACGAATATAATACGATATTCAATTAAGCAAGACTGTTATGTATATTCCTGTCCTAACCGCGAAATCGTTCCCCGAGCCACGGGTTCAGAAACAAGCTCTCTCTAATTCTACTCCAATCTAAACACGACTTTTCCAAGCATATCATAGATAGTAGGGTGAATTGTTAGCTACATCAATTCACAAATTAAAACTAGAATTAAACAAACAACCACAAGATGATAATCCGAATTTACAAAGATGTATATAATAAACGTTAATAATCATGTCAAACACAACCCTAGAACTAGAGTGCTTAGCCACTCATGTTCGTAGTAACAATTTTCCAGATATTTTGCATAAACAAATTACAAAGAAAAGATAAAGGGATGAAGAACTCTATGATTTTCTCCTCAAAAAGTTGTCCACGTGATGTTCTTGTCTCCGGTCGCAAAACTCTCCTAAAAATAGTGTTTAATGACTATTTATATATGTAGGGAAAAGATCCAAACGAAATAACCAAGTCCAAAATCAAGGAGGAGACAAAATAGACTTTAAAAATCTGGAACCCGCTCGCTATGGACCTCGCCTCGCGAGGCAAAACGCCTGGTTCTTCTCGCTATACCCCTGGACTAGCAAGCTTAATCGCGAGCATTAGTTCTCGCATCGCTGACCTTCTTCTTCGTTTCAATTCAATAGGCTTTACTTAACTTTTGCACTTTCACGTTTTCATTTCTTTCTTTGCGTAACTTTTCCATCTTTCACGTTTCATTTTTGTTTCTTTATCTTCAATTTCTTTTCTTGTTTC
This sequence comes from Nicotiana knightiana, assembly GCA_005239525.1. Lineage (NCBI taxonomy): Eukaryota > Viridiplantae > Streptophyta > Magnoliopsida > Solanales > Solanaceae > Nicotiana > Nicotiana knightiana. Next base: position 123,412 of record ML427454.1, read on the forward strand.
ATTTTGTCTTTTTTTACCTTGAAAATGGTAATTATAATTATATTTGATTATGTGGTTCTAAAAATACGTGATCTATTTTAATACCAGTTGTTTAGGCAGTAGATGTTTAGTGTGACGTGAGAGAAATGAAATAAGAGCAAAAGGAAATGAGATTACGCAAACCGGGTAACAGAGAGACTGGTCTCGAGGGTGGTCGGAAGGGCCTCGAGATCGAGCTCCAGAAGCTTGATTAGGGGCTATCGATAACAATATAAAAGTATTGAATGCCATAAGAATGGCCTAGTTATGTTCAATAATAAGTAATAAATGAAGAATAATTCAAGAACACAATAAATGAGAAGCAATAAATCGATGAAACAATTGTAGAGAATGCTTTAGTTAGGGAGCAGAGGATGTTCTTGTTATTGTATTGAATATCATGTATATGTTACAAAGTGGCAAGGGTCCCCTTGATATATGAGGGAGAATCCCAACATAGTACATGTGTAATTAATGCAAAGAGATATGGCTGGTACAACCATTTAATGCCACGGTACGTGCTTGTACTATTTTGTGTATTTTATCAGCTTTAACCACGTGTCTCTTGGGAGTTTCCCTCCTTTCCATGTTTACCTTTGGTTTGCACTGCCTCGAGGTCAAGGAGCTTTGATATGTACTGCCGCAAGGCCGAGGACCTTCGATATGCCCCTTTGATGTCAAAACTTGAGCCTTCTAGCCTTCTGAGCGTCGAAATGACCGTAAAATCAAGCTCTCCGATTTTAGCCGTATACAAATAGTCCCTGCGTTTCTTAGAATGAAGAGATAAGAAACGGTCTTGACCTTTTGCCTCTTCGCCATTCCTATTTAGATGTCAGTCCCTTCAGAGCATTAAATGACGTGACATGAAAAGCTGCACAGAGGTCTCTGTCAACACAATACTCAAGAAGCCCATGAACCATCATAGGTTCGACTCTTCCGCTTAAAGCATCCCCAAAGAGCCTCTATAAATACTACAATCACTTTCCTTTTCATAGTTTTGCATCTTCATCTTCTCCAAACCTTCAAATTTCAACTAAGTGCTTCCCATTCGTATCTTCTGCCTGTGCACATTTTTTCATTTTCTCACTTCAAAACTCGATAGTTATCATGGCAAAAACTTCAAAAACGGTTCAACAAAAGGAGGGAGATGCTTCTACATCACACCCGTCTAAGGGTAAGTCAAAAATTCCTCCTACCATCGAGCAATGCATCCTTGGCCCTTTCGACACCATTTCTGACTTCACAATAGAAAAACCCCCTTCTACACCGGGCCGGTGCGAACCCATGTCCCGATATATAAATGTAGTATCGGATATAGAGAGGGCCAAACTTGACTGCCACTGGGGGGAGGCGGTTCGAGCAGAGATCCCTACGATTTACGAAAGCATAGTCACGCACAAGGCTGACTTTCAGTGTATATACATACCCCTTCACCTTAGGCCCCGTCGATTCTTCTTCTCCACTGATTTACCCGGTGATTCTTGATTTTTGTCATCAATATCGAGTGACACTCAGTCAGATATATCCTTCTTTTTGAAGGATTGAATATATGTTTCGACATATCACCAACATGGGCGAGGGAATGACTTTCACCCTCGACCATTTGATTAGATTGTACAGCCCTCGACTCTTCTGCGGGGGCCTTATTAAACTGCACCGGTGGTCCACCAAGGCGTTCCTTGCCAGCATCGACGAGGAAAGAGATCGGGGATTGATGAGCCGATTTGTTAGAATCAGAACTTCAGACATCATCCCCCCCGACAGAATGCCATTCCCGGAGGAATGGAAAATGAAACGTAAGTACCCCTGAGCTGAGCATGCTTTGCTGTATCTTTCTCTTTCAACTGATTTTCTTCTAATTATGCATCCACTGTTTGGTTTCCCGGCACGGTTCACGAGCTTTCAGGATGGATCAAATATTTAGACTCCGCTTTCCCATATAACAAACGCGTATGCGCGAGCTGGCCAAAACACAATGGCAAGCTAATAATCATGGTACGCTCTTGTTGCTATTGTCTTTTCATTCTTCATAAGAACTTTTGATGATTATGTTTTTTGACATAACATGTTTGTGCAAGCCTTCGTAAAGGCGTGTTGATGAGGCTGCCCCCACCTGGTGAGGAAGAGGACCCGAAGACCACCATAGATAAGAAAAGGAAGAAGGAGGCCTCGACATAGTCTCCTAAATCAAAAAGGCCAAAGGCTCGAAAGCCTAGGACCGATGCCACGTTCTTGTCTTCAACAGCCGCTGAGAGCCTGCTGGCCGAGGAAGAGAGCGATGATGCCTTCCCTTTGGTACAAAGGGCAAAGAGAAGCGCTGAGGCTTCGAGAGCTGTTGGGCAGTTGTCTGCCGATGTGGACCCGCCGTTCATAAGGGAGACCCTCGAGGAGGGTTTGGGCACAGTCCCCGATACGCTCATCGGACATGGAATAGTTCGTGTTGAGGAAATCAGAAGGCTTGCTACTGGAGCTTTCCGAGGTCGATAAGAAGCCTCGATGGAGGGTGATATTACTGGTGGACTTCATTCAGGCCCGTCATTCTCTTCAGGGGAGATACGTGATGCTCAAGTTTGGGGTTCTCCCGGTCTAGAGACCTCTCGTGGAGAGGATGATGCATTTAATGACTACTTAGAGGGGGTCGATGGGGAGAACAATGTTGATGCCCCAGTTTCTCTCGAGCAAGTCAAGAGGCTCCAAAAGCAGGTCACATTTGAGAAACAATATGCTATTCTCTGTTTTTCTATTCTTGTTTTCTGATTTCCCTTCTCTGTGTTGCAGGTCAAGAAGCTGTATGACCAAGCCTTCTCCAAGATACAAGATGAGTTGACTCATCATGGAGAGGATCTTGAGAAGCTTATGTCAGAGTCAGTCGAGCTGGAGGCTTTATGCGCTCGAAGGGAGGAGGAATTGACCAACCTTCGGGCAAGCTCAGAGAGAGAACTTTGGGAGAGGGCCGACTTCTCTGAGCAGGTATGTCAGTACCCACATTTTTATCTTCAGTTGCAATGGTTGGTGTTGATTGACTTGCTTTCTATTTTTCAGATTAGGAAGAAGGACGCCCTGGTGGAGTGGCTTCGAGAGGAGGTTACGACCAAGGGACGCCCAAATCATATATCTGGCTCGGCTGAATGATGCCACGACTTCAGAGAGAGAGGTGCTTCAGGGGAAGTTATCCTCGGTCCAAGACCTTCTCCGAGGTGCTCAGGAGGAGGCTGTTGCACTATCTTCGGCCAAGTATAAGGCCAATGAATATGTCTTCTCATACAAGAGAGATGTTGCTGCTGTGAATGATCGGGCCAGGGAGATATCCGAGAAGGCTGAACTGAAGCTGGCTCGGGAAGTTGCTCATGCCCGTGCACATACCAGAAGGCAAGGACACCTCTATAAATATATATTTTGAAAATAGAATATCTTTTGTCGCATATCACAAACTTTTTCCAGTAACGTTCACGCAACTTTTGACTTTTATGCTTTGATTCCTAGCTTTCTCGAAACTCGCACTTGTAATAGTAGACCCCCTCGAGACCGGACACCTTCTCGAGGCTAGGTCAGCATGCGAGCTTCGATCCTTCGAATGCCCTATGATGGTATCATTTGTGTGACGTCATCGTGAAGTGACCGAGGTGGCCCCATTGATACACTTCCCTAAACGATATGAAGACTTCGTCAGAAATTGAATGGCCTTCAAAGTGGTTGGTTAGCCACCTTCCGCTCTATTTATATTCTTTCTTCTTTTTCATTCTAACTCTCGCATCTTTATGAAAACTTATCTTTCTTTTCAACTTTCTCATCCCTTCCCACTTTTGCAAAAACTGCTTTCATTCCTTCCTATTTATCTTTGCTTGAGTAGTTATGGCTGTCGTGCCCGAATCTGTTCACCAAGAAGAGGGAAATTCTTCCTCTACTCCTAGCCTGGCCAGTGGTACACTGCCGGCGTATGGTGAGATGACCTCGTAGTGCTTTGCTCCGAGGAAATATTTTGCATTAGAGAAACCCTTCGATGCCCCGGTCCATCGTGAGCATGCTTCGAGGTTTGTTCGATCGATAGAAGAAAACCACCTCGAGGCCGTGAGGAGAGACTGTGGCTGGGGGAAAATGTGATGCTGCAGATAACCTCTCGAGAAGAGAACTTCATGACTAATGTAGATAAATTCTTGACCGTGTATACTTAACCGTTTACATTAGGCCCCCTTGACCAACTTGTACTCGAATTTTGCAAAAGGTACCGAGTTACCCTAGCACAGGTTCATCCGTCCTTTTGGCGGATAGTGCTGATGATGAGGTATTTTACCGAAAAGGCTAAGCTCGAATTTACCCTCAGCTACCTCATTATATTATATCGGCCTCAGCATTGTCGAGTCCTGATTGCATTACGACGCCGGTACACCAGGCCTTTCATTGGCAGCGATTATGAGGACCGAAATGGAGGATGGATAAGCCGGTTTGTTCGAGTGAGGATCGTCGATATCATTCCAGCAGAGTTCCTGTCATTTCCCGAAAAATGGAACTTCAAATGTAAGGCCATATCGTACCTTAGTGTCTTTTGCAAATATATTCGATTTATAAGAGTGTTTCTTTTTCTCTTTTTCAGCGGTCCCGTGGGTGCTGGGGGAGGTCCCCGATCTTGCAGACTGGACTCGGAGGCTGGCATCTTCCTCGACATATGAAGAACGCAAGTGGCGTGATCTATCAAAGGGAAGATGGGAAGCAAAGCACCAGGGTATGAGCCGTGTGGTATCCCTTTTGATGAACGTTTCCTTTTGTGCGCACTAACTCTGTCACCGCATGTGTTGGTGGGTTTTCTGAAATGAGACCGTGCCCCTTCAAGGAGAGGGAAGGCCCGAGGGAGGACAATAAGTGGATGTTAGCTCCCCTCGTGAGGACGATTCTTTATCTACGGCTCGAGCCGGGAGCCCTTCCGAGGTTGCCGATTCTATCAAACCTGGGGCCCTTCCGAGGTTTGCCGATTCTGTCAAGCCTGGGACCTCTAATTTCGAAGAAGAGGTTCCCTGAGAGAGAAAGAGCAAGAGTCCTCTACCATCATCTGCTTCTTTCCTCGAAGGTACTTCGAGGGATTCTCGGGACCAGGGGCCGCCCGGACCAAGTGAGGTTTCGACTGGGCATACCCCAATTGAGAGCGGTTCAACTGGGGCCGATAGGGCCAGGCCAGTAGATGCATGTTCAACTTTTAAGGAGGCCCAGCGACTCTATTCCGAGGTGAGTTTTGATCGGCCTTGCTAGCTGTTTAGCTATGAATATTCATTCTTTGAACCAAAATTTCTCTTTTGTAGGTTTTTGACAAACTCAGGTTTGAGCTGCTCCACTGTGAGACCTGGTTGCGGTAAGCTTTGGGTAAGGAAAAATATCTCAAGATTCTTTGCAATAAGAAGACAAAAGAGTTGATACATCTTCGGGTGGAGATGCATCGGAGTCACAATTGTGAAAGTAATCTCTAGCGTCAGGTAACCCTTACCTTGAAAGTGTACGTGCTTTATTTCTAGCTTTCGAGAACTAATGCTTGGTGCTTCAGCTGCAGGGAAAGTCAGAAGCGTTGGAGCGCCTCTAGGGTGAAGTCGGACAAGTAAGTTCTGAGTGCCAAGAGTTGAAAGCGCTAATAAGCGTACATGTTGCGGCCCAAAGGAACACTTTGGCCAAGGCTGATTCCCTCGAGATACAACTTTGTAATGCTAGAGAAGATAGCACAATTCAGTCGAGCATGATTTCCAAGCTCGAGACTGATCTTCTAAATATGAAGGCAGAGGTCGTGGACGCTCGGGCTGAAGCTGAAGAAGTTCGAGCGAAGGCCGATAAGAAGGTGGTTGTTTATTTGAAAGATGCTGCTGATGCTCGGGTTGAGCTGAGAGGAGCTTTCAACAGAGAGAGGAGGCGCAATGAGTATGCCCGATGTAAGTCTCGGAGGGAGACCCTCGAAGAGATACATGTGGGGGGCTTTGACCTCTCGGAAGAGATAAAGCAGGCCGAGGCGGACGAGATTGATGCCAAGTTTTTCCTTTCCTCTCGAGCTGATGCCGATATTTGAAGGGCGCCGTGGGAGATGTTCCGAGGGGTCTTTGATGGAGCTGGTCCTGAGAGTAGACTAGATTTTCTTCTTTGTTGTTTGCATTAGACTCCTGTGGGAGTGTTGTAAATATGTATTTGTAATGCACATATATATGGAAGATTCTATGGTTTGATTTGCTTGCCGATAGTTAGCCGATGAATTGGACTTTGATATGAAACCCTTGGAGTCATAAATCAGCCCTGAGGCTTTTTAAGCTGGCGACTTGGGCTCTTATGCTTTTGGTCGGTACGACCTTTGGTGTAGCTGGCGACTTGGGCTCTTACATTTTTTGGCCTAGAGGCGCTTTGGTTAACAACTTCAGGCTTATTCTCTGAGTCGGGTTTCGACTCGAGCTCAACGTCCCTTAGGTTTTCAAATCGACCTTGAGGTGCTTTGGGCCGGTATGAACTGTAGCTGGCGACTTGGGCTCTTACACGTAAGGTCGATACGACCTTTAATGTAGCAGGCGACTTGGGATCTTACACTTTTTTGGCCCTGAGGCTCTTTATTTAACCGTATTGGGCTTAGTCTCCGAGTCAGGTTTCAACTCGAGCTCAACGGCCCTCAGGTTTTCAAATTGGCCCTAAGGAGCTTTGGGTCGGTATGACCTGTAGCTGGTGACTTGGGCTCTTATGAGTAAGGTCGATACGACTTTTAATGTAGCGGGCGGCTTGGGCTCTTACGCGTTTTTGGCCCTGAGGCACTTTAGTTAACCGTATTGTGCTTAGTCTGCGAGTCGGGTTTCAACTCGAGCTCAACGGCCCTCAGGTTTTCAAATCGGCCCTAAGGCGCTTTGGATCGATATGAACTGTAGCTGGTGACTTGGGCTCTTCCGCGTAAGGTCGATACAACTAGCTAGCGACTTGGTCTCTTACGCTTTAGGTAGGTACGACCTTTGATGTAGCTGGCGACTTGGGCTCTTACGCTTTAGGTCGGTATGACCTTTAACCGATTCTTTTCGAAGTTTTTTGAAGTAATTAGAGTCCTGTGATTTTATGGCAACAGTCGCACGTCTCCGAGTCGCATTAGTTTGGTCAGAGCCTTATGACGGTGGTCATTGTATTTGGTTGTAACCTTTAAGTCCCCGAGTGAGATAGCCACGACGTCTATATCGAGGGTATGCCTTTTGGGTCTTACAAGTTCGATATATAGCCTTGACTTTGACATGGGGTTTATGAATTTTTAAAGGTCTTACAAGTTTGCGCATGATGTGAGGCGCTTTGGGTCGGTATGACCTGTAGCTGGCGACTTGGGATCTTACGCGTAAGACCGATACGATTAGCTGGCGACTTCGGCTCTTACGCTTTAGGTCGGTACCACCTTTGATATAGCTGGCGACTTAGGCTCTTACGCTTTAGGTCGGTACGACCTTGATGTTGCCTCATGGAGGGCTTACGAGTTTGAAGTTTCCGGTCCTGAGGTCTTATGGCTTCGAGTTTTTTATGACTCGATGTAGTGATTGTCGAGGACAGTTCCTGAATGCTTGATAAATTTTTGGCCCTGGGGCTGTCTTTTGTGAAAATAGAAAACTTCTTTGATGTGCAAAATGTTTTGATGATGAAAGGTACTCTTCTGATTACTTAGTACAAGTATACATGTTTTTACCATCGAGGGTTCGATTATTCTATCGGAAAAGGTCTATTTGACCGTTTGATCCGATACATCATTCTCCTGTCGAGACCCTCTTTGGCATTTTTAAGTGAACTCTTGTGGGATGCCCCTCAGTATTCGAGGTTGATCGAAGAGAAGCCTTGAATACTTGGTGAGTTCTCCTTAGGTAGCATATGGATGTTGCCTCGTTAAAAACCTCACTGGTAAAACACTTTGTTATAAAATACGACGTGAGGGAAAAAAGCACAACGCATGCTTTAAAACCCAAGGCCTTCGAGCTGGGAGGGCATGCTTCGACTCCTTTCAATCGAGCACCTGCATGCAGGTTTGCGTAAAGTGTTAAAGAAAAAGGGAGAGGGTTGTACCTTAGCTACGATGGCGCTCAAGCCTTGATATGCTCTGGTTATCTGTTCCGAGGATGCGACATGGTCCTTTGCTCATTCTACGAGGATGTAGTTTGTGATTGTTACTTGGTTGTTTGCTTGTTTTTTGGCTCCTTCGATGTAGAAGGTGTTGGTGCCACATCGGGCACTGTGAACATTTCTTCCGCTGCGTGTTGCTCTCCATATATTGTTTTTACTCCATCCTTTGTTGGAAACTTCATTATTTGATGAAGGGTTGACGACATCGCCCTCATATTGTGAATCCATGGCCTTCCAAGCAATGCATTGTACCTCATGTCACCTTCGATGAAATGAAACTTGGTATCCTGAATTGTGCCGGCCACGTTGACTGGGAGGATGATTTCCGTTTAAGTTGTTTCACTTTCCATGTTGAATCCATTGAGGAGTCGAGAGGCAGGTACAATCTGGTCGAGCAACCCAAGTTTCTCTACTACCCTCGATCGAATTATGTTGGTCGAGCTACCTAGATCCACGAGTACACGTTTAATTTAAAATTTATTGATAATAAAAGAAATTATTAGTGCGTCATTATGGGGTTGGGATAAGGTCTCGATGCCCTCTTCGTTGAATGATAGGTCGTCTTTAGTTATGTAGCTCCGAGTTCGCTTTTCCCTCGTGATGGATACTTTCATTTTCTTAAAAATGGGTCCCTGAGGGACGTCGGATCCACCAATAATCATGTGGATGACGTGTCGTGGTTCTTCTGTTTCATTTTTCTTGTTTGCCTCTATTTCCCGAAAATGGTTTTTAGCTCGGCCGCTGAGGAATTCTCGAAGGTGCCCTTTGCTGATTAGTCAGGCCATTTCTTCTCGAAGCTGTTTGCAATCTTCGGTCCCGTGACCATGGGTATCGTGATATTCACATATCAATTTGGGGTTCCTCTGCAAAGGATCTGATATCACGGGTCTCGGCCACCTGGTATCCCTGATCCTACTTATGGCTGATACGATGTCTGAAACATGGATGTTGAAGTTGTACTTAGATAGCCGGGGTGCCTCTACCAGCCCTATGTTCCTATCGAACCATGATTTGTTCAAGAGTCCCCAAGGATTCTGTCCTCGATCCGTCCTTTGGTCACTTCCAGGTACGTTACGTCTCGGGATATTTCTCCGATTTTCTACGTACGGTTGATACCTTTCTTTGTTTGGCCTTGGATTTCTTTCTGGAGGCCTTGATTCATTTTCTAAGACTCTGATAGGATACACCGGTTGATACGTTACGTCTCGGGATATTTCTACGATTTTCTACGTACGGTTGATACCTTTCTTTGTTTCTCCTTGACTCTCTTTCTGGAGGCCTTGATTCATTTTCTAAGACTCTGATAGGATACACCGAGCCCGAGGGGGCTTCTAATTGGTCGTCCTCGACCCTGATCTTCGACTGGTACCTATTGTGCACATCCGCCCAAACTATGGTGGGGTACTCGATTAAATTTTGCTTCAGCTGTTTTGAAGCTATCGAGCTTCGCTCATTCAAGCCATAAGTGAAGGCTTGTACTGCCCAATCATCGAAGACTGGTGGTAATTCCATTCATTCCAATTGAAAGTGGTACACAAACTCCCATAACATCTCATTCTCCCTTTGCTTGATTTTGAAAAAATCAGATTTCCTTGTAGCGACCTTGACGGCACCAGCATGTGCTTTTACAAAGGAGTCCGCCATCATGGAAAATGAATCTATCGAGTTAGGGGGAAGGTTATGATACCACATGATGCGAGGCTAGAATTCATAGTTTAACATGTTATATGCCTTACATTTTATGTGCGTTAATGATAAAAACACACTTTTTATGAGCATAATAGAGTTTATTTCATGTGTAGGTGAATTGGAGATGGAAACCGAGCTAAATGGATGCAAATACGTCGAAAATACGCTTGAGAGGCGAAGAGGGAACACCCTGGCCTTATCCAGGCGTTTGCCTCCTAAAGCCAGGCCAGGCCTGGCCTTATCCAGGCCTTAGAGCCAAAACGCCTGGTCTTCTGGTTCTGGTCAATTTTGAGTTTTGATGAGTTTAAGTGTTTTTCGGTTGAAATAGACGTCTCCTACACGTTTAGGGTTTGTCCTAAACTTATAAATAGACCCCAAAAACACAACTTAGAGGGGATTCGAAGAGACGGACGGCAAGACATCAATTTGTACAGATTTTCTTCATTACTTTGTAGTTTCATTATGCAAGTTATTTTAGAGTTGATTCTTTTGAACATGTTTAGCTAACTTCTTTAATCTAGGGTTTTGGTAGAACCCGTTGGAGGATGAACTTATTGTGTTATTAATAGAGTTCTGATTGGTTGATTAATCTCTATTTGTTCAACTACGTTCTTGTTGTAGTTAATTGAATGGCCATCAATTAACTGTGCCTATTTATTATGTATCTACTTGAGAGAGAGTGTATATTTAGGTAGTTGTTTGAACAACATCACTCCCGGAGTATAGATGAAAGTCATAACCGAGGGTTTAGAGGTTGGATTAGAGATAACGATACCTCGGGTGCAATCTAAAGTGAACTGTAATGCAATCTAGCTAGCGTAACTTGAGAGAGTGCGTCTAGTAAATTATCATAATTACTTGAGAGAGATTTATGGTAGATAGAGTGTTCATGATTGATAGAAACAACTAATCAAGCTATATGAAGTATCCGAGAAGTAAATTCACCGACGGGGGAAACCATAACCTTAGATCTTTATTACAATTGTTTACACCTTAGCGTAGTTAATATTTAGTTTTAATCTTTAGTGTTAGTAATTTAAATAACATCAAGTGACAGTTGAGTATTCTAACAGCTTGCTTGATAGGTAAATTCCCTGTGGGATCGACTCTGGGCATAATACCCCGGGTTATATTTGCAACGCCCGCTTAGTCTTTTATTAGACATAGTTGAGCGTGATCACCACATCATGGCCCCTTTGGATGGCGTTTTCTCTGAAATTTTTCAATAGAACAGATTCAATCTCTTCGTCTTTTAGGTCTTTCCCTTTCACAACACAAGTGTAGGCAGTAATGTGCTCATTGGGGTCCGAGATTCTGCTCTACTTTGGAAGATCGGGCATTCTTGATTTCTTCGGGATAGGCATCAGAGCTGCATTCGATCGGATTGACTTTTGCACAAACTTTTTTGAATCTACACCCTATAGAATCGGGGGTGCGCCTGGGATGTGATCGACCCTTAAGTTGTAGGTCTCCACTTTCTTGTCGTTAGCTTCTATCTTCTTTTCGCCCGATTCAATCCTCTTTGCGAGGTCTTCGAGCATCTTCATACTGGAGGGGTCGGCTGCTGACCCATTATTTCTCGATCTTTCCGGTGCCTGTTTGACTCGAGACGCCATTTCTGGTGGTGCTGTGCTTGGGGTTCTCTGATGGTTTTGTAGCTGAGCAATAGCCACTTGTTGTGCCTGCAACATTTCAAAAATGACATGAAGGCTAAATTCCCTTTCCCTTTGAGCAGGGGCTCCCTGTGCTTCACGATGGTCTCATTCATGAACGCTTTCGTCTGTATGAGATCTCACATCGACATGTTGAGCGTTGGGTGAGCTTTTATCGATAGGAATTTACACTGGTGCCCCTTCAGGGTTTTGCGGTGGCACACAGGCACCTGAAGCAGCTGCGCCATTCTCTCCGTGGTCCTCAGGATCGTTGTTTTCATGTGCGTTTACTGAGTTAGACATTTTCTGAACTGAAATTTAAGATTCTTGCACAAGCAAAAAGTGTGAAGAATAACTTGTGTTTTTAGAAAACCAGCACTAAAATAATCACTATTATTTTTAGCCCCACCGTGGGCGCCAAACAGTTTACCTTGAAAATGGTAATTACAATTATATTTGATTATATGGTTCTAAAAATATGTGATCTATTTTAATACCAGTTGTTTAGGCAGTAGATGCTGAGTGTGACGTGAGAAAAATGAAATAAGAGCAAAAGGAAAGGAGATTACGCAAACCGGGTAACAGAGAGACTGGTCTCGAGGGTGGTCGGAAGGGCCTCGATATCGAGCTCCAGAAGCTTGATTAGGGGCTATCGATAACAGTATAACAGTATTGAATTCCTTAAGAATGACCTATTTATGATCAATAATAAGTAATAAATGAAGAATAATTCAAGAACACAATAAATGAGAAGAATAAATCAATGAAGCAATTGTAGAGAATGTTTTAGTTAGGGAGCAGAGGATGTTCTTGTTCTTGTTCTTGTATTCAATATCATGTATATGTTATAAAGTAACAAGGGTCCCCTTTATATATGAGGGGGAATCCAAACATAGTACATGTGTAATTAATGTAAAGAGATATGGCTGGTACAAGCATTTAATGCCACGATACGGGCTTGTACTATTTTGTGTATTTTGTCAGCTTTAACCACATGTCTCTTGGGAGTTTCCCGCCTTTCCATGTTGACCTTAGATTCTCACTGTCTCAAGGTCGACGACCTTCAATATGTACTGCCTCAAGGCCGAGGACCTTCTATATGCCCCTTTGATGTCAAAACTTGAATCTTCGAGCCTTCTGAGCGTCGAAATGACCGTAAAACCGGAGCCCGATTTTAGCCGTAAACTTGAGCCTTCGAGCCTTTTTATTTATCATTGTTTCATTATCTCACTATTATATTTTCCATCATAAAATAATCACGAGCAATTCTTGTAGTGCACAAAATACACATAAAATCTCTACGTTGTTCCTAATTTCGTCTTCAACGTACCTACACATAAAATAGACTCAATTAAGCACAAATATAGTATAGTTTAGTATTAAAGCCACAAAATGTAAGGTAAGTAATGCACTAAAAATATGTAATTATATTCAAACATCACTAACCCACACTTAAATGTTGCTCGTCCTCGAGCAATCAAACTACACTTTATATAGACACAGCCTTTTTAAACAATTCTCCTAACTCATCACACCAAGAATCTTTAAAATAGACTAAGAAAAAGAGTGTAACCTCTTCACCTCAAGATTTGATTCACAATTACCACACATTATTCACAACTCACTCACTTACTCTAACATAGAGGTCAATGACATTACCTTTCCTTCATGAATCAAGTGCCCTTACACAACAAAAGAGAGTATTCCACAAACAATAAAATATAAGTACAATTAGGAACTCAAGATAGAAAAAATTCACTCACTCTCAGAAATAACATTCATATGCCACAAAATATGCTCCATAGGCTTGCCCGTAGCATACAACTCCACTAATCGAGCCAATTCAGTCTAGGATCAAGTAAGACTTTAATTGGTTGTAATGTAGGTTGCGGGTCGGGTAGGATACATTTGGATATGAGTGACTACACCTCCCTAAGCACTTTAATACATACATTTTAACATTCAAATCCCATACTTATGTCAAACCATAACTCCACCTTCACATCAATGTATATTAACTCCATACTTCTTTAAGTACAATTATATCAAGAGTCACCATTATCAATGAATATTTTTCACAGCAATTCAACTATTTTATCCTTTCTTTCCTTTTCAATTCAAGTGGCTTTTATTTTTTTCAAAACAATGCACCTTTCTCTTTATTCATTTAGTTCCACTCAAAAGACAAACCAACCACCCCACACTTTAACTTTTACAAAGTTCATAACAATTCAAGTGCTCATGAGAAGTTAAAAGGTTCAAAAAATGGTTAATTCAAATAAATGGGCAAGGCTTGTAATGTGGTTGCCAAAGAAACAGGATTATAGTCTCAACGGGGTTAACTACGATACATAACAATTAGGCCGGTAATATATATATATTTGGCTCAACAAAGAAACATCTATATCACTTCCAAGACTGAACAAAACTACTATTTCGCTTTTCAAACATACAGGGCAAGTTCTAGACATCAAATGCAATGCACCGAATAACACAAAAACCTCACATACACATGACACATAACTCACTCAGGATTGGTTTCATCAAGACACTTTAGTCAAAGCAGTTAAGAAAAGTTAAGATCATACAATTTAAGGTACTTATACAAGAGTCAAAACCTGAGCCTAAGCGTCACAACCAAAGTACTCACTATTCTCAAGGCATAACAAAGTCATGAGATATTTCTTCAATTCAATTCCTATAACAATGGACCCTACTCCTAAAAAAAATAAAACTACCTACACCCGGTTCAAACAAAACCCTTGAAAAAAAACCGCGACACAAAGAAAAACAAGGAGGGAGTTACTACACTATCTACAAAGGAAATCTTTTTGTCCTTTTTCTTTATATTTAAATCCCTCAAGAAAACTGTCTAGGAGATCCATCGTCAGGAAAAGTTCAATTTTTCCAGTTTTTTTTCCATTTTTTTCCGATTTTTCATAGCTACTAAAATATTACACAACCAGGAAAACAAAAATAAGAAGTTAATATTTTTCTATATCCTACTACTAATTATCTAGAGAATTCTCCCACTCCACACTTAAAAGAGGGCAGTGTCCCCAATGCACAAATAAAGCAAAACAATAACGAGGGTGTACAAGAAACTCCCTGAAAGGACAAAGGCCGAAGAAATAGCGGTTCACGGGGTACTCAGACTTCCCCCAGGCATGGTCCTTTGTGTGGCACCCTACACCTAGTTCTCACTATCTGACTCGCTTTTGCACTCTTCTAATGACTTTGCTTTCTATGCTCAAAATCCTACAAAACAAAAAAAACAAACATTACAACAGTAATAAGAAAATAAAAATAAAAGAAAGCAGTAAAGATGGGTTACCTCCCAACAAGCGCCTAATTTAACGTCGCGGCATGACACAAAATCTTGTCTTATCATTAGTAAGTAACACCTTCGACTTCTGACGATCAAAGTCATCCCCATAATAGTGCTTTACTCTTTGTCCGTTCACTAACAACCTTCTCTCGCAACCTAAGACGCGCAACTCAATTGCAGCATGTGGAGTGACTCTTACTGCCTCAAACGGGCCCGACCATCTCAATTTGAGCTTCCACGGAAAGAGTATCAACCTCGAGTTGAACAAGAGAACTAATTAGCCCCGTTCGAACTCGCGATGCTGAATATGCTTATCATGCCAGCGCTTGGTCTTTTCTTTATATAACTTGGCATTCTCGTATGCATGCAAGCGAAACTCATCAAGCTTGTTCAATTGCATCAACCATTTTCTACCCGCTAAGTCTGCATCAAAGTTCAGCTTCTTTATTTCCCAATAAGCGTTGTGCTAAAGTTCCACCTGTAAATGGCATGCTTTTCCATAAACCAGCTTGTAAAGGGAGGTTTCGATTAGAGTTTTGTAGGTGGTCCGGTATGCCCATAGAGCATCATCAAGCTTTGCAGTCCAATCTTTCCTACTTGCACTACCCGTCTTCTCTAGGATCTGCTTTATCTCTCTATTTGAGACTTGAACTTGCCCACTAGTCTGAGGATGTTAAGCAGTTGCAACTTTATGTTTGACCCTATATTGCGCTAAGACATTGTCCAAGAGCTTGTTACAGAAATGAGTACCCGCATCACTTATCATCACTCTCGGAGTGCCGAACCTTGTAAAGATATGATTTTTCACAAACTTGACCACAACCTTGGCATCATTGGTAGGAAGGGCTATGGCCTCCACCCACTTCGACACATAGTCAATGGCCACCAAAATGTACTTACACCCACTGGACGAGGGAAACGAACCCATAAAATCAATTCCCCAAACATCAAAAATTTCAACCTCCATAATACCATGCAATTGCATCTCATGCCTTTTCGTAATTGTTCCTGTTCTCTGGCACCTATGACATCTCCTCACGAACTCATGGGCATCTTTAAACACCCTAGGCCAATAGAAACCCGATTGCAATACCTTAGCTACTATTTTGTCACCAGCATGATGACCACCTTAAGGCGATGCATGGCATTCATGTAAGATAACATTTATTTCAGATTTGGCACACATCTTCTCATTAGTTTATCAATACAAGATTTGAACAGGAATGGATCTTCCCACACATATGAGCTCACATGTCGCAAGAACTTCTTTTTAGCATAAAGTTCCAGATTAGGCGACGTCTCTCCACTTTCTAGATAGTTCACAAAATCAGCTATATGATTCCGGGAATGTTTCCTTGATGACATCTCCCTCAGTTATATGATTCCGAGTTTCTAACCTGGATAAGTGATCAGCCACTTGATTGTCTATTCCTTTACGGTCTTGAATATTCAAGTCAAATTCCTGCAAGAGTAAAACCCAACGGATTAGCCTTGGTTTAGCATCTTTCTTTTCAAACAAATACCTGATGGCTGCATGGTATGTGTACACGATGACTTTGGTGCCAACCAAATAGGCCCAAAATTAATCGAACGCCCATACTATAGCAAGCAACTCTTTTTCTGTCACAGTATAGTCTATTTGAGCGGGAGTGAGAGTCTTGCTCGCGTAGTAAATGGAGTGAAATATTTTGCTCCTCCTCTGGCCCAAAACAGCTCCAATTGCACCATCACTAGCGACACACATCAGCTCAAATGGCTCGTTCCTGTCAGGAGCCACTATGATTACTGCACTCACTAACTTCATTTTCAGCTCCTCTAATGCTTTCAGACAAGAATCGACAAACTTGAACGGCACATCCTTCTCTAACAACATACACAAAGGAGAGGAAATTTTTGAGAAATCCTTTATAAATTGGCGATAAAAACCTGCATGTCCCAGAAAACTCCTAAATCCTTTAACTGAAATCAGTGGTGGAAACTTTCTAATTGCTTCCATCTTAGCCTTGTCAACTCCCAGCCCATCCTTGGACACCTTCTGTCGCAGCATTATACTTTAACATACCATAAAATGGTACTTTTCCCAATTCAGTACCAGATTAGTCTCCTCACACCTGGCAAGAACTTTAGCAAGATTGGTTAAGCATTCATCAAAAGAAGGACCAAACACAGAAAAATCATCCATAAAAACCTCCACAAATCGTTCCACCATATCGGTGAAAATAGCCATCATACACCTTTGAAACGTCGCAGGTGCATTATACAACCCGAATGGCATTCTCTTAAAAGCATAAGTGCTATACGGGCATGTAAAAGTGGTCTTTTATTGATCTTCCGAGGCAATAGAAATCTGATTATACCCCGAATAACCGTCAAGAAAATAGTAGTATTCCTATCCGGCTCACCTGTTAAGCATTTGATCAATGAAAGGCAGAGGGAAATGGTCTTTTCGTGTAGCATTATTCAACTTTCTATAGTCTATGCATATTTTCCAACCAGCCACAGTCCTAGTTGGGATTAATTCATTTTGTTCATTTACTACAACAATCATACCACTCTTTTTAGGCACACCTTGAACATTACTTACCCACTTGCTATCGGAGATATGAAATACTATACCTTCATCGAGCCACTTAATTACTTCTTTTCTTCCATCATTGGATTGAGGCAACGTTGATACTCCACGCTAGACTTGTGTCCATCCTCCATGAGTATTTTGTGCATGCAGAATGCATGGCTAATACCTTTTATGTTAAACATCATCCAACCAATGGCATGCTTGTGCTCCCTCAACACCTTTAAGAGCTTTTCTTCCTGCAATTAAGACAAATGAAAGAAACAATCACAGGTAAAGTGTTGGAATTGCCCAAATATGCATAATGAAGATGAGATGGTAAGGGTTTAAGTTCCAATTGTGGGGCCTCCTCAACTGAGGGTTTAGGAGGCAGGCCGATTGGCCTATCCAGAGGCTCAAATTGGGTTCTTTCTCTTATGTATTCGCATGATGCATCAAGAATTTGCAATATCTCCTCAACCTTTTATTCAAGTTCCAAGTTATTGAACAACGCCAATGCCTTTTATAATGCATCTTCTTTAAAATCCCTTAGCTCTACAGCTAGTTCATTTATATCCACCACCAAAATCATGGCCAGGTCCTCGTAATGATGAGGCAACTGAATGGATCGATATACATTGAAGATTGTTTCTTCATTGTCCACCCTTAGGATAATCTTACCTTCTTGGACTTTGATAATTGCATCTTCAGTGGCCAAAAGAGGTCGTCCCAAGATGATAGGAACCAACTCATTAGCCACATAATCTAGGATGATAAAATCTGCAGGAAAAATAAATTTCCCAATCTGCAGCAAGACGTCCTCAATTACCCCCTCAGGATAAACATAAGATCTATCAGCTAATTTTATCATCACCGTGGTGGGTCTCGGAGCTTCTAAGACCAATTGTTTGAGCATTGACAATGGAATCAGATTGATACTTGCACCCAAATCACACAAGGCTCTACTCACATCAAATTCACCAATCCTCACGGGGATGGTAAAACTAACCGAATCCTTAAGATTTTGTGGAATCTTATGTTGAATCCTGGAAATGCACTCCTCAGTAAGTTTTACGGTCTCAAACTTAGTGAACCTCCTTTTATTTGCCACTATACACTTAATCTATTTTGAATATTTTGGGACTTCACAGAGCATGTCCACCAAAGGGATATTCAAATGTATCTGCTTCAGCATATCTAGGAATTTGTGAAACATGTGGTCATCATTCTTCTTTCTCAATCTTTGATGTAAAAGGGTGGCACCCTCTCTGATTTTTACTTAGGCTCTTTTTTGTTTCTCTCATCTACCTTTACAGGTTTTTGGAACTCTTTCTTCTTCGAGCCCAGATTGCTACTTTTCCTTCTTAGGCACTTCTACCAACTCTCTCCCATTTTTCAACATCACTGCATTGACTTGAGGATTTTTCTCTGTATTACTGGGAAGAGCTCCAGTAGGTCTAGTATTCTTATTGTTGGCCATTTGCCCAAACTACCTCTCTCAATTCCTGAACTCTGTGCGCAATTGTTCATCCTCAGCCCTGACTTTTTGATTCTCAGCCATAACTTTATGATTGTCTATCAAGAGCTTTTTCATCATGTCGGTCAAACACTCTTCTGCTTACTGTGGAGGTTGAGGTGCATGATTTTAATTCGCTTGAGGCATGATATTTAGATTTTCACCCCAAGAGAAGTTAGGATGATTCCTCCAGTTCGGATTGTATGTGTTACCATATTGAGCATTTTGATTCATCAACCATCCTTGTTGCCCCACGTAGTATATGGATTCAGGATTCAGGGGGCATATGTCACTTGTGTGACCTTCACCACATAACTCACAACAAGTAGACATCTGTTGCACATGTTGCATCTGTTGTGCGTGGTGCATTGTCATTTTATTCATTTGATTAGCTAATCTCGCTATATCTGCCCTCATTTGGTGAGAAATCATCAAGTTCGATCAAACCTGCAGCCTTTTGTTTAAGTGTTCGTCATGGTTCCCCATCTCCTTGCCAATTATTATCATTAGAAGTAAAATTTTTTAGCAGGATCTAGATCTTATTGTACGGTCTTGACATGCAACTACCCCCACATGTTGAGTTAAGATTCATCTTTGATGCCTCGTCCAATCCATCAACAGAAGTGTGACCCAACACCTCATCAGTATGACAATGTGGGCAGTCTCTGAGTAGCTTCTTGTATCTTTTCCAAGCTTGTCGAAGAGTCTCACCATCTCGTTATTGAAACCCCAAAATCTGGTTCCTCAGTGACTTTGTCTTCTTTGTGGGAAAAAACATGATTAAGAATTTCCTAGATAGATCATCCCAATTGTGGATTGAGTTTGCGGTCTCCTTTTTTAATCATTTCTTAGCTTCCCGATCAGTGAAAAGAGAAACAGTGTCAGCCTGACATAGTCCTTGGAAACTTTCGGATAATTGTAAGTGTCTGTGATTTTCAGGAAGTTCTGAATGTGCCTTTGCGGGTTTTCATAAGATAAGCCAACATATTTCCCTGTGGATTGAATCAATTGTACCATGTACTGTTTGAGTTCAAAGTGACCCATGATATCATGCTTCACAATCTCCTGAGTCATATTATCCAGATTAGGCCTTGCAGCTTCTATCATCGGACGCTCTTCATTACCTTCCATCTCTATTGGCTATGGTTGAACTACGATGTCCAACTATCTTTCAATTCTAGTTCTAGATTCAACTTCCCCCACCACTCTATGAAGTGTTCGTTCGATTTCAGGATCAAGAGGAATGAAATTGTTTGCGCTTCTACTCCTCCGCATTCAAGATAAAAGCATGCGTAATCACAAATAAAGCAAACTAAAAATTAAAACATGAACAAATAACAAATAAAAGCTTAACTTAACTAAATAATCAATAACTAAGTCGGTAACGACGCCAAAAACTTGTTGGTTCCCCAAGTACACGCAAGTATATGTGGCCATCAAGTAATAAAGTGACTCGAAAGTCGGAGGTCGAACCCACAAAGACTTAGATGATTGTTAACTAAGCAAACTAAAATCAATTAATTGTCCAAGATATTTAAGAGTGATATTTTTCTATTAATCTACTATTGTGGAAATTAAACAAGTAATGCAAGTGTGTTAACGAGATTTACTTTAGAAGAGATGAAAATTCCAAGGTTGTGGGTTGTTTATCAATCCTATTAAGTTCAATAATCACACTCGCTAATCTAAATTATCTATGGTTGCTAAACCAGATCGTTTATATGAATAGCATGTTCCTACAATACTACTCACATGGCCACAATATATCAATCATATATTCCTTTGGTATTGAGTCTATCATGAATGAATATAATATGATATTCAATTAACCAAGACTGTTAGGTATATTCATATCCTAACCGCGAAATCGTTCCCCGAGCCACGGGTTCAGAAACGAGCTCTCTCTAATTCTACTCTAATCTAAACACGGCTTTCCCAAGAATAGCATAGATAGTAGGGTGAATTGGTAGTTATAACAATTCATAAATTAAAACTAGAATTAAAGAAACAATCAAAAGATGACAATCCGAATTAACAAAGATGTAATTAATAAACGTCAATAATCATGTCAACTACAACCCTAGAACTAGAGTGTGCGATGACCCAAGGGGTCATTCTGTGAAATTAGACTCTGTTGTAGGCTTAATAGCCCTAACAAGGTTAATTTTAAATACCTCAATTTGCGTGCGCAGTCCGAGCGTGAAACCAGAAAGCTTTTATGAGAAAAATAATGAGTTTTGAGGTTTAATTTATAGTTTTACATGTTATTTTCATGATTTGATCACACGAGCAAGTCCGTATGATGCTATTAGATTTGAGTGCATGTTTGGTTTTGATCTCCGAGGGATCAGGTAAGTTCAAATAGGTTTGGGTTGTGTTGCGCTCATTCTTTCTTATGCTTCGACGTCATTTCTTCAAGCATAAATGATATCATATTAAAAAGTGAGCTCCGATTTCTGTTTTGAATAAAGTATCAAATCCGTATTGTAATTACGGACCCGTAGAAAAAAGAATTGTCAAATTTTGACATCGTATGAGGATTTTATGATCATTTTACTAAGGTTGCCAAATTTTCAGGTTAATTACGAAATTGTCACCGACGGCGTATTAAAAATCTGCACTATTTGCAAATATTAGAACCTACATATCTCCTTCATTATAAGATCAAATTGAGTGATTCAAAAGTCTAACTTGACTATAATTTCACAAGGAATCCATTGGAGACATTAAAATCGAGTTATGCCTAACATGATGACCCACATTTGGCATTCCTTAGGGACACAGTTCGGCACGGTGATGCCAAACAGGTTACAGTTGGAGATGATGGCTTTTTGAGGATGCAGGGTCGGTTATGTGTGCCTAATTTTGATGAACTTCGTGAGTTGATCCTTGAGAAGGCTCACAGTTCTAAGTATTCTATTCACCCAGGGGCAGCTAAAATGTACCAAGATTTGAGACCGCATTATTGGTGGAGAAGGATGAAAAAGGACATTGTGGCGTATGTGCCTCGTTGCTTAAATTGTCAGCAGGTAAAGTATGAACATCAAAGACCTGGTGGTTTGCTACGGCATATAGAGATTCCTGAGTGGTAGTGGGAGCATATCACTATGGACTTCGTTGTTGGGCTCCCATAGACTCAGAGGAAATTTGACGCAGTTTGGGTTATTGTGGATAGGCTGACTAAATCATCGCATTTCATTCCAGTGGCAAGTACTTATACTTCGGAGCGATTTCCAGAGATATATTTTTGAGAGATTGTTTGCCTTCACGGCATGCCCGTGTCTATCATTTCTGATCGGGGTACGCAGTTTACTTCGCACTTTTGGAGGGCAGTTCATCGTGAGTTGGGTACCCGAGTGGAGTTGAGCACAACATTTCACCCTCAGGCTGACGGGCAGTCCGAACGTACCATTCAGATATTGGAGGATATGCTCCGCGCTTGTGTTATTGACTTTGGAGGTTCGTGGGATCAGTTCTTGCCGTTAGCGGAGTTTTCTTATAATAATAGCTATCAGTCGAGCATTCAGATGGATCCTTATGAGGCGTTATATGGTAGATGGCGCAGATCGCCAGTTGGATGGTTTGAGCCGGGAGAGGCTCGGTTGTTGGGTACAGACTTAGTTTAGGAGGCCTTAGATAAGGTCAAGATTATTTAGGAGATACTTCGTGCAACTCAGTCTAGGAAAAAGAGTTATGTCGATCTTAAGGTTCGTGATGTGGCATTCATGGTTGGAGAGAGAGTATTGCTTCGTGTGTCGCCCATGAAGGGTGTTATAGGATTTGGGAAGAAGGGTAAGTTGAGCCCTATTTACATCGGGCCGTTTGAGATTCTTGATATGGTGGAGGAGGTAGCTTATAGACTTGCGTTTCCTCCAGGGCTATCCTCTGTTCATCCGGTATTCCATGTGTCTATGCTTCGAAAATATCATGGTGACCCGTCCCACGTGTTAGATTTCGGCTCTATCCAATTGGACAAAGACTTGACTTATGAGGAGGAGCTGGTAGCCATTTTAGACCGGCAGGTTCGTCAGTTGAGGTCTAAGAGTTATCCTTCAGTTCGAGTGCAGTGGAGAGGCCAGCCCGTTGAGGCAACTACTTGGGAGTCCGAGTCGCACGTGCAGAGTAGATATCCTTACTTGTTTGCCGTTGCAGGTATTTTTCTATGTCCGTTCAAGCACGAACGTTTGTTTTAGAGGTGGAGATTGTCATGACCCAAGGGGTCATTCTGTGAAATTAGACTCTGTTCTAGGCTTAATATCCCTATAAGTTTAATTTTAAATATCTCTATTTGCGTGCGCAGTCCGGGCGTGAAACCGAAAAGCTTTTATGAGAAAAATAATGAGTTTTGAGGTTTAATTCGTAGTTTTACATGTTATTTTCATGATTTGAAAGCACAAGCAAGTCCGTATGATGATTTTAGACTTGCGTGCATGTTTGGTTTAGAGCCCCGAGGGCTCGGGTGAGTTTCAAATAGGTTTGATTGTGTTGCACTCGTTTTTTCTTATGCTTCGACGTCATTTCTTCAAGCATAAATGATATCATATTGAACAAATGAGTTCCGATTTCTATTTTGAATGAAGTATTAGATTCGTATTGTAATTACGGACCCTTAGCAAAAAGAATCATCGAATTTGGAGATCGTATGAGGATTTTATGGTCATTTTACTAAGGCTGCCACATTTTTCAGGTTAATTATGAAATTGCCATTGACGGCGTATTAAAAATCTGCACTATTTGCAAATATTAAAACCTACATATCTCCTTCATTATAAAGTCAAATTGATTGATTCAAAAGCCTAACTTGACTAGAATTTCACAAGGAATCCACTGGAGACATTAAAATCGAGTTTCAGGATCATTTGGCATGAGAAATGAGGTACAATAGTTGGCAGAAAAATATATATAAAACGGGCAGACTTCTTCTTTTTCAAATTTTCGACCCCCACAGCCCTAAGAACGAATTTCTTTACCAAATATCATCCCCAAGTCATAGGTAATCAATTCTAAACTTTACTCTTTCAATTACTCATTGTTTTTCATCACTTTTAAATCAAAAACTAAGAATTTTCATGGTAAAAACTGAGGGTTTGGGTAGAATTAGAAAATTTTGTAAAAATTGAATCTTTACCTCGAATTGATGTCGGATTTCAAAAGTAATTGTATATTTGGGTTCGTGGGTGAATGGGTAAACGTAATTTGGTCCGAACCCCAAGTTTAGACCAAGCAGGCCCGGAGTCGGGTTTTTACTTTTTTTGAGAAAACTTAGCAAAAATTATAATTTTCACTAAAGTTGATTCCTTTAGCATTAATTAATGATATTAAGTTAATTATGGTTAGATTCGAGTGTATTGGAGGTGAATTCAAAGGGAAAAGCTATAATTGAGCAGTGACTGACCTGCGAATTTGAGGTAAATGTTTGGTCTAATTTTGACTTGAGGGAATATGAGTTCCCACTTATTTGCTATGTGAATATCATGTGTTTGGTGTATAGGTGAGGTGACGAGTATCTATGCACTACCAAATGGTTTGTTAAACATGATCTATTCCCCGTTTTCAATTTGATTGATTCCTGTCTTATTTGTTCTATGTTCATTATTATTTCTATGACTATTAGGCCTTATTACCTTGCAGTTAAATATTATTTGGTTAATTTGGAAGAGTATTGGTTGCAAATTTGTTTCCCTTGTGGTACAGAAAGGTTGAGCAGTTTGGCACTATTCTTGGAAATATATTTATATATTCATGTTGGTTTCATTTTTGATAATATTGAGGAAGTTGTGAGAAATGCAGTTTAACTGTTTCGTGATTGTTGAGGTTCACATGGTTATTTGGTTTCATTTGATTATTTCCAGTTGTTTTAAGTGTGTTAAAAGTGTTGGATGTTCTCTTGATTCTATCATGGTACATAAAGACTGGGTTGGGTTGACAGTGTTACGGGGGTTACATATATTCTGGCGGTTTTTATTGTGGAATGATATTGGTTAAAGCTTACGAGCTATACTATTTTCTCTTTGCAAATTGTTGAAATATAAGTGTTGTGAAAGGCTTGGCCTGAATTGTGAAGTTTATTGATGAATAAACAAAATTGATTGTGATAAGGGGGTTGTGATAAGGAGGCGAAATAGATTGTGATAAGGGTGGATAATTGATTGTGATAAGGGTGGATGATCGATTGTGATAAGGGTGGAGAAATGATTGTGATAAGGGTGGACATTTATGTTTAATGATTTTAAACACAAAGATTTGGGAATTTCACTATTTTACTCTAATGTTTCTCATATTATGCACATATAGAAAGGTTGAGCAGTTTGGCACTATTCTTGGAAATATATTTATATATTCATGTTGGTTTCATTTTTGATAATATTGAGGAAGTTGTGAGAAATGCAGTTTAACTGTTTCGTGATTGTTGAGGTTCACATGGTTATTTGGTTTCATTTGATTATTTCCAGTTGTTTTAAGTGTGTTAAAAGTGTTGGATGTTCTCTTGATTCTATCATGGTACATAAAGACTGGGTTGGGTTGACAGTGTTACGGGGGTTACATATATTCTGGCGGATTTTATTGTGAAATGATATTGGTTAAAGCTTACGAGCTATACTGTTTTCTCTTTGCAAATTGTTGAAATATAAGTGTTGTGAAAGGCTTGGCCTGAATTGTGAAGTTTATTGATGAATAAACAAAATTGATTATGATAAGGGGGTTGTGATAAGGAGGCGAAATAGATTGTGATAAGGGTGGACATTTATGTTTAATGATTTTAAACACAAAGATTTGGGAATTTCACTATTTTACTCTAATGTTTCTCATAGTATGCACATATAGTTATTTTAAAGTGAAATTTAGTTTGGAAGCTTATTTAAGAATTGGTTATGGTTGAGATCTGGAAAAGGTGATTGAGATATTTTAATTGTTGTTGCAGTTATTATTATTGTTTACTTGTTTTAGACTTTCTTCTTGCTTTATTATTTAATATTGTCACAGGTTATATTGTTAATGCCCCGCCGTAGCCTTGTCAGTACTTCGTCGAGGTTAGGCTCGGTACTTACTCAGTACATAGGGTCGGTTGTACTGATACTATACTCTGCACTCTTTTGTGCAGATCCAGGTACTGGCCAACATTAGGGATATTTAGAGCAGCTATTTATTGTTCGGAGACACGAGGTATATTTGCCGGCGTTCGCAGATCCCGGGAGTCTTCTCTTAGTTCGTAGAGACTGTTTTTATATTTTCCAAAACAATTATATTATTTCTTTCAGCCCATTATTTGTTGTATTCTTTAGTAATTCGTGAATTGTGACACCAGACTCTGGGTAGTTCTAGGTTTATTTATATAATTAGTTCGTGGCTCGGTTTAATTGACTGTTTATTTTATATTTGAAATTATTTATTGAAAGCCATTAGATCAAGTTTAATTTAAAATTATTTTATCCTTTTTAAATGATTAATTAACGGAAATAGTTGAGCGAACTCTAACATTGGCTTGCCTAGCATGTGTGGTGTTAGGCGTCATCACGATCCCTAAGGTTAGGAATTTGGGTCGTGACAGAGTGCTTAGCCACTCATGTTCGTAGTAATAATTTTTCAAGTATTTTGCATAAATAAATTACAAAGAAAAGATAAATGGATGAAGAACTTTATGATTTTCTCCTCAAAAAATTGTCCACGTGATATTCTTGCCTCCGGTCGCAAAAGTCCTCAAAAAATGGTGTTTAATGACTGTTTATATATGTAGGGAAAAGACCCAAATAAAATAACCAAGTCCAAAATCAAACAAAGAAAAAAATAGGCTTTAAAAATTCAGAACCCCTCGCTATGCACCTCGCTTCGCGATGCAAAACGCCTGGTTCTTCTCGCTATACCCCTGGCCTCGCAAGCTCTATCGCGAGCTTTAATTCTCTCGTCGCCGGCCTTCTGCTTCGTTTCAATTAAATAGGCTTTACTTAACTTTTGCACTTTCACGTTTTTATTTCTTTCTTTGCGTAACTTTTCCATCTTTCACGTTTTCATTGTTGTTTCTTTGTTTGTTTCATTTTGTCTTCTTTTTCTTTTGTCTGCAATCATTGTTTCATTATCTCATTAGATTATTTCCCATCATCAAATAATTACGAGCAATTCTTGTAGTGCATAAAATACACATAAATCTTTACTTTATTTTCAATTTCGTTTTCAATATACTTACACATAAAATTGACTCAATTAAGTACAAATATATTATAATTTAGCATTAAAGCCACAAAATGTAAGGTAAGTAATGCACTAAAAATATTAATTATAGTCAAACATTAGGCATTTTCATCATCTATCACAAGGTAAGAGTTTCCTACTCGTTGTTAGCTAAATACATGTATTATATATCGGTTTAACATGAAAATTGATAGAAATTATGGGATTTAGGAAGAAAACCTAGAAACGATATTTTTGAATTTTGACCACAAAATTGAAAATGGAATTGAGAATAAATCATATACTATAGGTAATACTTATCTTCAAAATTTTTGATATTCGGGCGCGTGGGCCCGAGGTTGACTTTGTTAACTTTTTGTGTGGAGTTGGGAATTATTTTCAATTGTTAAATTACGAGTGTTTGAGTATATTTTGATTGGTTTGCAGGTTCTTTGACTAGTTTCAGATTGCTTGGTATTGGTTTGAGGTGCTAGAGAGGCGAGGGAGCCGGTTATCGTATTTTGAAGCGAGGTACGTCTCTTGTCTAACCTTGTAAGAAGGAATTTACCCTATAGGTTCTATATTTGTTACGTGCTATGTGTTATGGGAGCTACGCATGTATGAGGTGACGAGTGACTATGCATATGCTAGATTTTTAGTTATGTCCAGGTAGACTTAGACTCACACCGTGTTTTAATTATATTAGTTGAGTTATTTTTTCCTTTTTAAAGGCCGTAAGTAATATTTTAGCTTGAGACTAAACTTTCGTAGAATATCGAACTTTGATATTATAGATACTTGACGTGCTACTTGATTAGCTGCAAAAATTATACTTCTTTTTACAGATTTCTCGCGCATTGTACGTATTTGGTCTGAAAATTTTCTTGAACTTCATAACTCACATATATATTTGTGAGTGAGGCCAATGAACCATTAAAGTTTTACTATTCCTATGGGATTAGGTCATTCGATTATGATATGCATATATGGATTGGGTCGTACGACCTCGACAATGTACACTATTATTATGGGATTGGGTCGTACGACCATGATAGGATATTGTACCATCACTCTTATAGGATCGGGTCGTTTACCTCGGCGAAATTGTGCATAATATTCTATAAGGAGTCAGCGTACCTATGAGTCTTTCTAACTTGAGATGTGACATTTTATTGGTTATTGACCTTATATATATTCCATTCGAAGTAGTATTCAGTATTTGAGGATTTTGTATTTACTCTTCTATTGAGGATCACTTTATGTACATATATTTGTTTTCTTTGATTTTACTTGACATGCTTCATACATGTCTACCTTTATTGTACTTTGATTATTGGACCACTAGTACTTGTCGATGTCGATCCCTTGTTACTACTTCATCGAGGTTAGGCTATATACTTAATGGGTACGTATTTATTTACGTATTCATACTACACTTATGCACTAATTGTATAGGTACTGATACAGGTACATTCGGTGGTCATCTAGGCGCGTAGGTGCAATTGTATGGGGAGACTTTGTGGTGAGCTGCATTCTATATTACGATCCGCAGCACACGTAGTCCCGGTCTTATTCATTTACCATATTTTGTCTATTTTTTATTACAGACGGTTGTTGTAGTGGTATTGTATATTCTAGTAAATGCTCATGCACTTGTGGCACCGGGTCTTAGAGATGTTTAGTAGATGTTTATGGTTGTTCCTAATATTTATATCATTACACTTTATGTTTTATTCGTATTTCGTGACAAGTAGTAATGAAAGCATTTACCCTGGTTTCTAAACTTAACTCCATTTTATTAATGAAATTCTTGATTCTTAAAAAGTGATATGGATTAATGATTGTGTTGGTGGTTCAGCGTTGGATTGCCTAACGTCAGTATTGGGCGCCCTCACAGCTTAAGGTAGGAGTTGGGTCATGATAGCTTGGTATCAGAGCACTAAGTTCACTTAGGTCTCATGAGACATGGGCAAGTCTAGTAGAGTCTTACGGATAGGTAAAGAGACGTATGTACTTACCTTCGAGAGACTATAGAGTTGTTAGGAGAACTTCCATCTCTTAATTCCTTGCCGCATGATTTGATTTCGATTGAATCTTATGTCTTCAGTTCCTTCTAACTCATCCGTACGCGATGTCGAGAATTCAATATTAGTTGGAAACTGACCAGTCGTGGAGATGCTACATATGTGGTGTTGTATGTTTTCTTTTCCTGTGTATGTGGGCGGACTACTAACGTCGCCTTGTGGATGGATGTTTAGTCGTTTTAGTATAGTGTTGGTATTGCCCATAGGTTTAGGTCTATATACAATGTATTGTGATGTTTCTCGCATTGTTATCGCATAATAACTGTAGGGGTTTTACTTATGTGTTGCGACAGTGAATGCTTTAGGAGGATGATCATTCGGTTCATGATTAGAACTTCATTATTTAATTCCAGCATAAGATATGCGTTTGGGCCACGGATGTTCAGGCTTTGGTCGACAGATTTGGGAGATTGGGTATTTCTGAACTTGGTGGATTCTCGCTTGTGTTGATGCACAGTCATCCTTGTTTGAGCGCACTAAGGCTTGTTAGCAACATTGTCTTTATCTGCTGATCCTTTTAGGCATGTGATCGTATCATATGTTTTATGTGGTAGGATTATCCACATGCTATGAGAAAGCATAGTGTGATTTGGGTCATGGTGGCTATTTGACTAAGTCTGTGTATTTCGCTTGAAATGGTATCTTCTATACTTGTGAAGTTCGAATGTGACGAATCGAGTTGTTAGCAATGCAGAGGGAATGTTAATGTTTGATTATCATTTTGGGATTCAATATGCTCTCGAGCTTTGGACGTGTTGTTGCACCTTCGTTTGATGTTAATGGAATGAACAGATTCTTACGGCTGGCTGACGAGTGTGGACTAACAGATTTCATAGTGGATACAATTATGGAAATGTCATTGGAGGATGTCGATATGAGGTTACACAGGTGGGCTATCTTCCGTGAGAAAGTTAGGGGTTGTGTGATTTCTGATGAAGCTCATATGAAAAGTTCTACTTTTTTATCCAATGGGATGCATGTACTACATTTCGGGTCCGGACACTTGAGGAAGATAGAATGACTATCATGAGGTTGAGTGTACATTTGGGGCTAATAACTCGGGATGTGTTATAATTAGCGCAACATGAGCTTATGAAAAATTTAGCTGAGTAGCTGCGCGAGATCGGGGTAACAAAGGAGGAGAAGTCATTGTGGGTTTTTGGGTTATGTGATTGTGTCTTAAAGCCAAGTGGGGGAGTCTTACCATTGATGATTGGGTAACATGTCATGTGTTTTTTTAGTTTTTGGATTTTGGTGCGTTTACGAATTGAATATCACATGAGGAAAAAGGCATCAGGGCTTTAACTTGAGTAAGGAATTTGATGGATGTGCATTATATTTTGTGTTATCGATTAATGTAAAGGTCACAGAATAACTCAGATTTGATATTT
This sequence comes from Nicotiana knightiana, assembly GCA_005239525.1. Lineage (NCBI taxonomy): Eukaryota > Viridiplantae > Streptophyta > Magnoliopsida > Solanales > Solanaceae > Nicotiana > Nicotiana knightiana. The sequence goes on from ML427454.1 coordinate 153,901, forward strand.
CTTTATGATAGAGAAAGGATTCATTTTGTTGCTTCTTTTGGAGTATTCGTGTTCTAACAGAGCATTAGTTGTTTGGTTTTATATTCGAGACTAGCTTAGAGTGGGCGGCTCTCAAAAATAGTTCTAGTGGGTTTAAGATTTAATGTTTGGTGCCTAAGAATTTTCAGGTTCGTTGTGTGGCTAAGGATTGATTTTTGCAGCGGAGTGTGAAAGAGATTTGGTGTATTTCTATGTTATCACCGGGTATATGGTGTGGTTTTAGGGATATGGAAAAAATAGTTCCGGCTTTGCAGAAGGTCTCTTTGGAACGGGTGTGTCAGTTGGAGGTACTAAATAGTGAACGAGAGGGTGTAAATGGCTTGTGGATATTGAGACGATGTGGTATTATGAATTGGAGTCAGTCGAGATAAGTGTTGACTGAGATACATTATGTGTTAGGAAAGAGAGGTGTTATTTTGAAGGAAAGTCAAGAGGAAATCTGAAGAAGTTGGTTTAGTATAGTAGTGGCTTGGATCAACATGATAAGGAAAATGATCGGTTCCTTTGATATAATAAGGCTATACAGGTGTTTCGTGGTTATACTTTCCGGCTTAGCAGTCAACATGATTCGGTCTATCTAGAAAACTCAGTTTTGATGGCTCTGTTATGTGCACATGGGTCCCAACGAGTTTTTGACTATTTCAACTAGGACTTGAGGTTTGTATCTTCTGCGGCTATGGGAAGTTGGTTATGTGTTGCGATTGTTTCTCCTGGGATGACTTAAGTGAACAGCTTCTAACATGGAGTGATTATTCTACTTGTGATTCTGAATGTGTAATGGGATTCTCGTATTTCCATATGATAGCATGGTGTACGTTAAGCTGTGCAAAATTGGGATTGAAAAGTTAAGGATGTGGTTTAGTTTTGACGGGAATTTAACGAGTTCGAGGCAGCAGAAGAGACTTTAGATGTTCAGAGTATTCTAGCACTATAGAAATGTCATGGTTCGTAGCCATTGATGTTAAGGTTATGCTACTTGGTGCGGAAGAATAAGGGAGCATCTTCCATTGTATGATTGTGTATGTCTGACGTGTCAGTCATTTAAGTAGGGGAGATTGAGATCAGGTATGGAGATTCTTATACTGCCGTAGATTGGAGTGTTAATTATGAGAGGCGGACAATTCCTCTAATTGTGGACTGAAGAAGTTTGTTCGAAATTTGGCAGTTGATTGTATGTGTAATAGATATGGTCATTGTGGAATTCTAGGAGGTTATCAACATATTTTGAGATGATCATAATCGATTTAGAGGTCCATCGGTAGACCTAATGTGAATGTATATTTTACACCAGATTGGATATGTTTATTCAGCATAACATTTGCCTATGAATGGGTCTTCGGGCGCGACAGATGTTATTCATGTCATCATCTATTTAATATATTACTCTTTTATGCTATGTGGGCTGTGAGGCAGCTTGATTATTCACATGTGTGTTGTGGTCCTATATAGGCTCTGTGGTGTTATATGAGCGAGATGGCTCTCGATATGCTAGTTGTTTATTGCACACCAGTCGTGTTTGTCCTTTTTCGGAAGCGCATTATGGTATCTGTCTCCCTAGGGTTATATTTATGCACTTGATGAGCTCGTGGTTGATATACGTGATAGTGAGTATGAGCAATTTTGGCTCGATGAGTATTGCCAAGTAGATTATTATGTGTGGATCAGGTGGCACACTGCCACGAGTATGATGTTCGGATTAGGTTTCATGCCGCAACGGTATCATTCAGGTGGCAAACTACAATGGTGAGACATTATGTATGATTCCTTATACTTATTTTATGTGTTTTTCTCCCCATCTGTGGGATAGATCATAGCTTTTTGTTGGTTGTTATATCTGTTACGCGTGTTGGATAGTTATGGTACTTTGGTTTCCTTTCCTTATTGGTCATATTCGAGATGTGGCTTGTTGGCACATGGATGGCGTCGTATGATATATTAGATGATGCTTGATGTGCCTTATCGACCGAGCAACCTGTATTGGGTGAGACGAGGTTATTCGACCTACAATTAGTGCAATCAGATTGGGATAAGATATGTTCGGAGGAGGGATATCGCTAGTTAGTTCAGAATATGGCTATAATTCCCGTCGAGCGTAGGAACTACATGATTTATTAACCTTACGGGTGGTTATGAGTTTCTGCACATCTCTTTAATCGTTGTAGTATTGCGAAGGTTGGAACAGGGTTTTACGTGTCATAAGTGTATTACTAGTACTAGTTCGAAGATTTCCAAATGTTTTGGTTGGATGATATTACTATGGGTATATGAGCTATGCGGTACATTGTGTGGTTACAACTTGGGTGCATAAATATGTTTTGGTGCAGCTTGTTGAGATTGATATAGTGTATGTATGCTAGAATCGGACCTTATAGGAAATTCTGGATGTTGGAATTTGGTTCTAAGGCTTGTGGACTAAGGTAGCAGGAAGGATCTTTAGTCGAGGTTGAACTAATTTGCTCATATGGATTGAGGTAGCACAGGTATGTGCACTGGGAGTTATACAGTGATTCGACAAGCTTGGGGACGACTCTTGGCACATTCGAGGACGAACGCACGTTTAAGTGGGGAAAAAGGAACTAGTGGCCAGTGAATTTTTTTTCTAAGCAAACGCGACAAGGGAGTACCAAAAGCGAAGAGTAGGAGCTGGGATGATTGCCCATCGCGAACGCGGTAAGGGGAGCTTGAACGAGAAGGAGCGGCTCATAGATAGGGAGAGTATCAGTGAACACATAGATCTAGAGGATAATGTTCCACGATCATGAGAGGATATCCATGATCGTGATTGACGAATTTTAGCAGTGGTATATTTGGCCTTCGTCTCGCGAAGGTAATTCCGAGATCGCGAAGAGGAACGAATGGGCAGTGTATAAGATGCAAAATCGGGACTTAACTCATTTGTACCTCATTTCTCTCATTGGAACCGATTTTGGGAAATTTTGGAAAGACATTTTCATAATCTATCACAAGGCAAATGATTCCTACTCGTTGTGAGCTAAATACATGGATTAAATATGGATTTTAACGTGAAAATTGGTAAATATTGTGGATTTTGGAAGAAAACCAAGAAATGATATTTTTGAGTTTTTACTACGAAATTGGACATGAAATTGGGAATAAATCATATATTTGAGTTCACGGTGCTATGGGTAATCTTTGTCTTCCAATAATTTTGGAACGCGGGTGCTTGAGCCTGGGGGTTGGCTTTGTTGACTTTTCGTGTGGAGCTGGGAATTATTTCTGATTGTTATATTACGAGTCGTTGAGTATATTTTGAGTGGTTTGCACGTTCTTTGAATAGTTTCAGATCGCTTGGTATTGATTTGAGGTGTTAGAGAGGCTAGGGAGTCGGTTATTGTATTTCGGAGTGAGGTAAGTCTCCTTTCTAACCTTGTAAGAGGGAATTTACCATGTAGATGCTATATTTGATACGTGCTACATGTTATTGGATCTACGCGACGAGGTGACAAGTGTCCATGCGTATGCTAGATTCTTGATTATGCCCGGGTAGACTTAGACTCACACCATGTTTTAATTGTATTACTTGAGTTATTCTTATCCGTTTAAATACTTTAAGTTTTATTTTAGCTTGAGACTAGACTTGCGTAGAATATCTGATGCGTGGCTAGAATTAATGGTTGAACAAGTTATATGCCTTACATTTTATGTGCGTTAATGATAAAAATACACTTTTTATGTGCATAATGGAGTTTATTTCATATGTAGGTGCATTGGAGATGGAAACCGAGCTAAATGGATGCATGAACGTCGAAAATACGATCAACAGTCGAAAAGGAGTGACCCGGGCTATAGCCGCGCGTTTTGGCCTTAAAGCCAGGCCAACCCGGGCGTTAGTGGGGCGTTTGGCCCCTAAAGCTAGGGTCAGCCTGGCGTTAGTGGGGCATTAGAGCCCTAAAGTCAGGTCTGCCCTGGCTTTAAGGGGGTGTTTGAGCCCAGACGCCTGGGTCCCGAGGTCCGGTCAATTCCGAGTTTAAAGAGTTTTAAGTGTTTCCCGGTTGGAATAGAAGTCTCCTACATGTTTAGGGTTTATCCCAAACATATAAATAGACCC
>ML427456.1:1444-34191 GCA_005239525.1 Nicotiana knightiana
TTAATCTTTACTTTTAATCTTTAGTATTAGTAATTTAAATAACATCAGGTGACAGCTGATTAGTATTTTAACAGCCTGCTTGATACGTCAATTCCCTGTGGGATCGACTCTGGGCATAATACCCTAGGATTATATTTCCAACGCCCGTTTAGTCTTCTACAAGACATAGTTGAGCGTGATCAGTGCGCCACCAATCATAAGTGGCCCTGCGAAGCTGGAAGGTAGTTAAGGAAACACCACTAGATCCGACTATGCCCATAGTGCGAAGAATACGGTGACACTTCTCTATAAATCCCAAGGCATCATTTGATGCTAGTCCGTTGAATACCGGGGGGTCGTACTTCTTGAACCTCTCAAGCCTCTGCTGCTCATCCTCTGAAACAGTCGACCCTTCCTCGGGTTGAGCTGGCACTACAGGCGGCATAGGAATGACCTCTGGGACCTGCTCCACATGCACTCGCTGCTCAGGAGTGCGGGCGGCGAGAGTCTGTACTCCTCCCCCAACTTGAGATGTGGCTGCAGCAAGGGGAAGTAACCCTGCCTGAGCCAGAGTGGTGTACATGGACATGAACTGAGCTAATGTCTCCTGAAGAGCTGGAGTAGTAGCGGCAGTAGGCGTGGCAGGTGTCTGGACCTCAACTGGATCTGCTGGTGGTACCTCGGCGGCAGCTCGCGCAGGTGCTCTTGATGAACCACGTGCGCGTCCTCGGCCTCTACTCCAGCCCCGGCCCCAGCCTCTGGCGGCTGCTATAGGGGGCACGGGTGCCTGATCGTCCCGAGTAGCACGTGTCCTCACCATCTATGAGAGAATAGAAAACAGAGGTTTAGAATTGATGTCAAAAGATATTGCACGAATAGGAATTCAATGAAGCAAAGATTTTTCCTAAACAGTTACATAGCCTCTCGTAGATAAGTACAGACATCATCCGCGAGACTCTAATAAACCGGCCTGTGTTCCGTGACTCCTATGAACCTAGAGCTCTGATACCAACTTGTCACGACTCCAGTTCGCCCTCCGTGAACATGTCGTGACGGCACCTAGTCCCTATGACTAGGTAAGCCTAACAATGCGGAATAACAACATAATTGCGGAATAAGTAAATAAAAAATAAGCAATCTCAAAAAAAGACTGTATATAAATGCCACTTGACATATACAACCCAAAAATAATGTGGAAGTCTACACTATCACCCCAAAACTCGGAAACTCACGGGAACCACAGGCTAACAAAAAATAATACACTGCTCTAACTCCAGAATATCTATACAACTATAACGACGGATAAAAACTTTTCACAAAAGCTGGAATAAGCTAGAGACTCCTGGTCTACGGACGCGGCAGAAGTACCTCAAAGTTTTTGCTGTATCTCACAACCTCGGGGGTAGTGCGCCTGAGTGGAGGTACCTGGATCTGCACATGAAAAACATGCACAGGAAAGGGCATGAGTACACCACAACGGTACTCAGTAAGTGCCAAGCCTAACCTCGGTCGGGTAGTGACGAGGAAGGTTAGGGCCCTACAGAGATCAAACAATATAATAGGAATTTACAGTATGAAAACAGGCGATAATAATGAGTACAATAGTGAATTAAGACAGGTCAAACAACGCAATAACTAAACACAAGAATAGAGTAAACCCGAAATATGTACATCATAATAACAATGGTAACAATGAGGATCTCCCAGGATACCGTCCTGTAGTCCTTTTCTCAAATGTCCAGTGGGTCTCCCAAGATACCGTCCCATAGTCCATCATCTGTATATCCAAAGGATCTCCCGGGATACCGTCCCATAGTCCATCATATGTATATCCGAAGGATCTTCCGGGATACCGTCCCGTAGTCCATCATATGTATATCCAAAGGATCTTTCGGGATACCGTCCCGTAGTTCATAATATGTATATCCAAAGGATCTTCCGGGATACCGTCCCGTAGTCCTACTATCAGTGTGCAGGGGGATCTCTCGGGATACCGTCCCGTAGTCCCAAAGTAAATAAGCAGGGGAATCTCCCAGGATACCGTACTGTAGTCCCAAAGTAAATAAGTAGGAGAATCTCCCGGGATATCGTCTCGTAGTCCCAAAGTAAATAAGTAGGGGGATCTCCCGGGATACCGTCCCGTAGTCCCAAAGTAAATATGCAGCCACAACAAGAAGACATCCAGATTTAAAGTGCAAAAATACAAGGCAACAAGTAACTCTAGCCAAACATAGTTCACGTAGTACAATTTAAAGCAATCTAAGCCAACAGGTAATTTGGGGCAGCTAGGCATGCCCTCCTAAGCTAACATAGACTATGATTGCAAGTAGAATGAAACAGGTAAGAAAGGAACTCAGTCTAAATATTTAAAGTAAAACCGGATTTACAACAATTAGCACAAGTACGCGCTCGTCACCTCACGTACAAAGCATTCAATTACCAAACATCACATCCTAAGGGGAAAGGTCCCCCACACAAAGTTATACAAGCCACTTACCTCAAATCGGCTCAAAATCAACTTGAAATCACACGTTTGCCACGAGTATCCGACTCCAAATAACCGAAATCTATTCAAATAAATTTCATATCGTAAATAACATCTCATGCAATTGATTCTACTATTAAATTCAAGGTTACCGCGCGAAATTAGGTGAAATAACCAAAACGCCCCTCAGGCCAGCATCTCGGAATCGGATAAATTTTACATTTTCAGAACCCTCGTACTCTCACAAGTCCAGCCATATAAAACTCTCTCTAATCGGAGATCAATCACCCACTCAAACCCCGATTTTAGAAAAACCTAAGTTCTACCCAAAACACCTAATTTCACCCATGGAATCTTTGATTTTAAGTTGAAAAAATGTTAAATAATGTTAATTATTGAAAGAATTAAGTAAAAACCAACTTACAATTGATTTGGAAGAAGTCTTATTCTTTGAAAAATCGCCCAAGTGAGTTTGAGTTTGAGAAAATATGAAAATGGAGTCAAAAGTTCGGTTTAAGTGCATTGGAGGCCACTGGTTGGCTTCGCAAATGCGAACAGGGGTTCACAATTGCGAAAACCCTTGACCTGGAAAATGTGAAGCATAGTTCTCATTTGCGAACACTGAGCAAATGGGGAGGATTCGCATTTGCGACCAATTTGTTCGCATTTGCGAGCAATTTGTTCGCATTTGCGAACATGCCTGCCCAGGCATACCTTCGCAATTGCGATGGCATTGGTCGCAATTGCGATCATGCCTACCTAGAAATGCCTTCGCATTTGAGAAGGCCTACAGAATAGCCACACCAGCAGATTTCCATGGCCAAAAATAAAGTCCGTGGCCTATCCAAAACTCACCCGAGCCCTCGGGGCTCCAAACCAAATATACACACTACCTCAAAAACATCCCATGAACTTATCTGTGCGATCAAATCGCCAAAATAGCATCATATGCATCGAATTAAGTCTTAAAATCCATGAATTCTATAAAATTTCATAAAACATCAAATTTTCCATTTTAAGTCTGAAACACGTCAAACGAAATCCGTTTTCAACCAAACCTTACAGAAAGGACTTAAACCATATATAAGAGCTGTATCGGGCGCCGGAACCAAAATACGGGCCCGATACCATCACTTTCTAATCAGATTTCACTTTCAAATTCCTTAAATATTTTCAAAAAACAATTTTACTCAAAAATTCATATCTCGGGCTTGGGACCTCGAAATTCGATTCCGGGCATACGCACAAGTCCCATATTTTTCTACGGATCCTCCGGGACCGTCAAATCACGTGTCCAGGCCCGTTTACCCAAAATGTTGACCAAAGTCAAAGTTATTCATTTTTAATATCAAATCTTAGCATTTGTTTTTACAGAATCTCATATTTAAGCTGTCCGGCTACGCGCCCGGACTGCGCACACTAATAGAGGAAAATACAAATGAGGTTTTTCAAGGCCTCGGAAGCACAGAATGGGTGAGAAACACGGGATGACCCTTTGGGTCATCACACTTAGTAATAAAACAGGAAGTTTAAAAGGACATAATAGTTTTGAGAAGAGTGATTGATTAAAATTCTAGTAATTTAAAGACAATACCAGGAATTGAAAGATGCGTAGCAGTTTAGAAGTTTTCAATAAAAATAAATGAATAACTTTTTTAGAAAATCGGTAATCAGAAGTAAAGCAAGATTTTAAATAAAGCAGAGTAATTTCAAACAGGAGTGACTGATTTTGGAAATCTAGTAGTTCAAAAACAGAGCAGGAGTCAGCAGTTAAAATGAATTTTAGAAAATAGTGAATGAATAATTTCAGAAACCAGTAATTTTGAAAGTAGAGTAGGGACTTACATAAACAGAATGATTTGTACGTATTTCAAAAAAAGGGTAAATGTTTTAAAAATTCAGCAGTTATAGGCAAAGCATGAGTTGAGGGTAGTAACAAGCAGCAAAGTTCTAAGGTTTTTAGAAGAGACTGATTAGTTCTAAGGATCATTTTTAATACAGGCAAGACATAAAACAGTTGATTTTGGTTTTAATAAGTATTAGGTCTAAGGTTTGCCTAGGCGTCCGTGTATATACTGATTATGCACACATTGATTATGAGTCCTGAAGCATGATTTCTAGATGCTAATGCAAAAGCAGTAACATTATGACATATTTTATTATAGTTATTAGCTGTGAGCAGGATTTCTAAAATAAACATGAGAATAGCACAGATGCAGAAGTAAACAGCCTAAACATGGTTTCTAATGCATGGTATGCATGTCCTAAGCATGATACTATTGCAGACATAGGTAAATAAATCCTATAGTCATGATTTCTACCCATAACTATCTAAGCATGCATAATCCCCTCCCATAATTACAATCCAGCCCCAAATATTTATTTACAGATTATTACAAACCAAGGATAATAAATTACGTTACTGAAAGGAAAATAAAAAGCTAATTCTGTAGGGAACCTTCAATCAGGCCCATACCTCCCAGCCTCAATCGTTTCGAGTTTCATAGCCTTTCATGGTCCGGGTGCGGCAAAGCTCCCTAGGGCCCCAATGGGTTCCTGGACAATACCAGCACCCAAAGATAGTTACCAAAGTTGAGCAAGTGGTGAAGCAAGTGGGTAAAAGACTCAACAATAATTCGCCCGCAGCATGATAGTCACAGAAAACTTAGCAAGAATCAAGCCAACATAAAGGAGCAAACATAGAAGTCTAAGAAATTAGGGCTTTTAACATAGGCGAGTTAAAATCAGTAAGAACATAGAATCAATACATATTCAAAGGGAAAGTTCAAACATACAGAATAAATAAGTTTAAACCAGTATAGAAAAACTTAGCGAAAACCCTAATTTTTAAAAATACGCAAAAATGTTTTAAAGCTGATGGATCTTAAAGATTGAGTTGAGAATAGTGTAAAGCATAAAGGAATAAGCTTAAAATTTCTAAAAATAACAGAGATTTAAGAGGTTTAGGTCAAAACTAGGGTTTCATAAAAACCAGAGAAAAAATAGGAGAACCTGTCGTGAAACTCAGGGATAGTAGTGGTTATCACATGATAGTGTCAAAACCCATCGGAGAAAGGCTGGAATCAACCCAGGTAGAGCTCCAGTAGCCGTCTAGGCATGGTAAATACCCATGGTGGTCTCAGAGACAAAGTAAACCGAAGCAAGGAGGCGTCAAGGCGGCTGGTGGTCGAAAGGCGAGAGGTCGGAGGTGGCCGAAGACGGGCTGAACTCCATCGGAGAAGAAGGTGAACCAGGGAAGGTTCTAGAGAGAAGGGAGAGGGAAAGCCCGTATAGAAGATGAGAGGTCTCGAATGAAATGAGGGTTTGGGGGGGGGGGGGGGTCGTTTGGGTTAATTTAGGTAAGCTTTGATATGGGCCGTTGATTTGAATTAATCAACGGCTTAGATTGAAGCAGGGATTGGGTGGGGTAGATTTTAGGGATTGGGCTTGGCAATTGGGCTGGTTACATGGGTTGGGTATTGGGTTAATAAAATCAGGTGGGGTTGGGTTGAAATGTGGTTAGAATTTAAGTAAAATGTGGCTAGTCGTTAAATACCCATAAAAACAGATAATTAATTAGAATAGCTAATAATTTTATTAAAAAATGAAATTAAGTTTAAATATGTAAAATTACAGTAATTAACTAATTATTGAGTGTAAAAAACACATAAATTTTGAATTAAAATAATACAAAATGTCCAATTAGGCTATAATTGCAAAATTATTGTAATTGAAATTAAATGAGACCCAATTGACTAATTTGTGAAATAATTGAATTTTAATGGATAAAAAATGATTATATATAACATGCTGAGCAGGGAAATATTTTTAAAAATTATTTCTAGCATAATTTATGAATTATTAAAAATATAAAATATTAAAATAAACAAGAAAATAATTTAATAAAAATATGGAAAAACACTCATTATTACAAAGAGTAATTTTGAGGGCTTATATGCCAGTTTGAAAATAATTTGAGAAAAAATTGGGTATCAACAGGATTCACACAATATTTTTGCAACTTTTCGATGATGCCAAACGGGGGAAGATAGGTTGTGCTCTGAACATGTGATATTTATAACCTAATGAACCTGGTTCTTTGTGATAAATGCTTAATACTCTTATATGTGTCAATGTTGGACTAAGCTGAAACAGGCCTGAAGCACAAAGTTTGTCATCATCAAAAAGGGGAAATTTGTTGGCCCAAGAAAGGAAATAGTTTTGAAGATTGATAAAGGAACTCCGAGATGAACCAGGTCCATCACAGGTGACATAGACCAGTAAAGTTAAAGGCACATGAGATGTACATGCATGAGATAAATGTATTCTGGTAAAATTGAGATATCTTCTGATCGAAAAGATTGCAAAAACGAAATTGGATAAGGACTCCTTATTCAATAAGAACATAATCTAAGATAAGGATGGATTTAGGAGTTGAGTTTGACTAGAACTCTTTCACCAAGGAAGAGTAGCATTAGAATTCTAGTTAATTGCTTATCTACTAAATCCTATATATATTGCAGAATGTTCTTATTGTAGAGAGATCGCACAAAGACAGAATTGAAGCAAGAACTGAAAGCAAAATTACCAGAGAAATTTTACAAGCAGAATCTTTGTGCGACACAAAGGCTACTGACCAGCTAGAAGAACCAGTTCCATCTGTTTGTCTTTCAAGTCTAGTTGGTTGTAGTAGGTGATTTAATATTGTATCTTTCAGCTTTATTAGAAGCAATTGTAATAGGTACACACTGTTCAAGTTAGAGTTAACTTGAAGCTTGTCGCAATTAGCTAGAGGCTAGTTTGCTACGAAGGGATTAGAGTTAGTCCTAGGATTACAAAAGAGTTTATTTTGTAAGTCCGTTTGGCTCAGAGTTTTAGTGAAGAGTTTGAGCAAATCCTACTGAGGAGTAGGTCGTGGTTTTTTCACCTTTTGAGCCAGGTGTTTTTCACGTAAAAATCTCTGTGTTTTTTCTTTACTGCTTTTATTATTCCGCGACAGTAGAAGTTGGAATACCAAGAAGAACCAGGTTCTTCTAGAGAAACAACACTCGAAAATTGGGTATCACTCAAATTCTTGTGTGGTATTGATGTCTAAAACATCACTTACTAATATTAAGTAGTGTTTTATTACCAATATTAAGAGAACTTGATTCTAGATGTTAACAACTTGATAGGAGAATGAAATTTCAATAATTTTAATTTGCTTGCAGCAATGCTTGAGAACCAGAGAAAAAACGAAACACGCAACTTTAATTTATTCAATGCCGTTCATTCGTGCTTTTTTAGAAAATAGACAATTTAGTGATGAAGAAGGAGCATCTAAAATACACGTTTTATTATGAGTAAAAAAAATTAATATTAGAATATAAATTAATCATCAATCAAATTAACTAAGTAATTCATCGTTCTCTTATATATTATACATTTTAACCATGAATATTAAATATTTTCTAAGAAAATACCATAGATTAACCTATTTTTACTATCAATTTTATAAAATGGGACCTTAGAAACTTAGGGTCCTAAAGCCCTTGATTCAGTTGCTTGCCCTTGAGCCGGCATATACTTTGTCAAATAGCATGAGATAAGATCAATGTATGAACATTACGTTCCACTTTTCTCATAATAAATAGTACGAGTTCGAAAAATTGGAGGAAAAAAAAAACAGAAGTTGCAGTGTTTATCTCAGACTACTTCTCGATTTTTTCTTTTTTACGATTGTGTGCTCTTACGCGAGACAGCAATTTCATATTAACCAGACAGAAAATAAGTTTTCACTCACTATCAAAGTGTTTTCGCATCTCTACTATTTCCGGCGTAACAAGGTTTTAGTCTTTAGTCATCGAGATTTAATCCAAACCGAGATGGTATTTTCTTGTTCCTGAATGAATCTGTTTCATGTTTTTAGGTTTATGCTCTACTCCGGGTAAAGATCCGCCCGATTTTGATTTGTACATATAGGTAAATTTTATAAATGGTCATATAACTATGATTTCTTTTTCCACCAAAGTTATATAACTTTGTTTACTCACAAAAATCATATAACTTTCACTAACTCATATAAAAATTATAGTGGCTGAAAAACATAATTTTTCGGTATATTTTTTTATTCAGTTTTTTTTATTTTTTATTTTTCAGTGTAATAAATAATAATTCAATTAAAAAAGGAGAAATTTATATTTTACCCGCTTCAAAAAATAATAGCTGATAAAAATATATAATTTAAACATATGTATACTATATACATATTTTTTATATTTTTTATCTAGCGAATGTATTTAGTTTAGATCGACTAGTCATTTTTGTGTTTTTCTTTTAAAATAAGAAGTACCCAACCCAACTCAACCCGACTCAACCCGATACCTATATGCATATATTAAAATAATACTAAAACTAAATCCTTCCCCCACAAAAAACTTAGTTTGAAACGCATGAGATTCTGACCAAAGAAAGTAAAGGTAATTAGAAGCATTTGAAATAAAAATGATATAAATTTGAATGAAAATCTTGAAACGAAAAATAAAAGATAGAAGTATCGCATTTTGAAGGATTCATTTTCAGTATTATTTTAATTTATATATGGGTATAGGCCGGTGGTTGATAAGGTGGGTTGCTCTGATGGTAAGCACCCTCCACTTCCAACTAAGAGGTTGTGAGTTCGAGTCACCCCAAGAGCAAGGCGGGGAGTTCTTGGAGGGAAGGATGCCGAGGGTCTATTGGAAGCCTCTCTACCCCATGGTAGGGGTAAGATCTGCGTACACACTACCCTCCCCATACCCCACTAGTGGAACTATATTGGGTTGTTGTTGTCGGTGGTTCAAATAGGATTGGCTAATTCCTATTTTAATTGGTTTATTATTTATTAGACAGAAAATAAAAAATTGTGTAATTAAATTAATACTACAAAATTGTATTTTGATATGTCACGAACCAAATACCACCATAGTTTGTGATGGCACCAAACGCTTCTGTTAGGCAATCCACGATGCAATTAACACGCTAATAGATAATCTAGAATGCATATCGAAATAAATAATGAAATAAACAACTGAAATCATTCGTTTTTATTGAAAAGTATTGGTGTTATTATTTTAAATGTTCGACATGACAGTATACAACCAAAAACAAAGTCGAAATCCCCAAAATCTGATGTCATAAGTAAATGAGTTTCTAATAGAATATACAATACTACTACAATAACTGTGTGGGTAAAATAATAGACAGAATACAATAAATAAATAGGAGGGTGAATATATGTGTTGCAGATCGTAATATAGAGAGCAGCAACTCACCATAAAGTCTCCTCAGCAACTGCGCATAAGCGTCCAAATGACCTCCAAATGTAGATGTCTCACTACCCGCACAATTAGTGCACAAGTGTATATGAGTACGTAAATCAATGGTGCCCAGTAAGTATTTAGCCTAATCCCAAAAAAGTAGCGACGAGTGATTAACATCAACACTTATTAGTAGTCCAATAAATCAAGTTTAATAAAAGTAAACAGGTATGAAGCATGACAAATAAAATAGTGAAATCAGATATATGTATATAACGCGATCCTAAACTGAAAAGTAAATTCGAAATCCTCAACTACTGGATACAACCACGAATGTGATACATAATGATCAACCCCAAATAAAATGTCACATCTCAGGTCAGGAAGGCTCATACGTACACTGACTCTTCATCGAATATTACGCACGATTATGCTGAGGCGAACGGCCCGATCTCACAAGAGTGATGGTGTTGGCCCAAGAAAAAGAATAGTTTTGAAGATTGACAAAGGAATTCAAAAATGAACCCGGTCCATCACTGGTAGACATAGACACATGCATATTCAACGCACGTAAGATGAACATGCAGGAGATAAATGTATTCTGGAAGAATAGATATCTCCTTATCGAAAAGATTGCAAAAACGATAAGGAGAAGGACTCCTTACTCAAAAAGAACATTATCTAAGATAAGGAGGAATTTAGGAGTTGAGATTGACTAGAACTCTTCCACCAAGGAAGAGTAGCATTAGGATTTTAGTTAATTCTTTATCTACTAACCCTATATATTGTAGGGCGTTCTTATTGTACTGGTACGCAAAAAAAGCAGAAGTTAAACGTGAATTGAGAGCAAAATAGCAAGTAGTTCGTGTGAGATTTAAGTGTGCAAACCTGAAGCTACTTGAACCAGCTAGAAGAACCAGTTCCAAGTGTCTGTCTTTTTGTCTAGTTCATTTGTAGCAGGTCGTTTTATATTGTACCCTTCAGCTTTATCTAGAAGCATTTGTAATAGGTACTTTGTGTTTTCAAGTTAGAGCTAACTTGAAGTTGTCGCAAACATTTAGAGGCTGGTTTGCCACAAGGGATTAGAGGTAGTCCTAGGTTTACAAAAGAGTTTTTGTAAATGTAGTTTTGGCACACTGATTTAGTAAAGAGTTTTGGAAAAATTCTACTGGGAAGTAGGTCATGATTTTTTCACCTTTTGAGCCAGGTGTTTTTCACGTAAAATCTTTGTGTTCGTTAATTTCTGTACTTAATTATTCTGCAACAGTAGAAGTAGGAACACATATAAGAGCCAGATCCTTCTATAATCTGTGCACGCGAAATATTGGACATCACAAAAATTATCCCCTCCCCCCTCCCCTTCTTGTGTGGTGTTGAAGTATAAAACATCAGATGGTATAATATCCTGTCATTGCGTATGGCCAGATCCCATAAGAATAGTGTACTCTGCCGAGGCGAACGACACAATCTCATAAGAATATGTGCTATGCCGAGGTGAACGACATGATTCCATAAGAGTACGTATTACATAATACCGCTGATGTGAATGACCCGATCCCATAAGGGTGTATTACATAATACCGTCAAGGCGAACGGTCCGATTCCATAAGAATATGTGCTCTGTCGAGGCAAACAACCTAATTCCGTAAGAGTGTGAAACTTTGGTGGGTCACTGACCCCACTCACAAATACACAGTATGAGTTATAAAATTCAAGAAAATTTTCGGACGAATACACACATCGCGGGATAAATTATACGTTTGCCAAAAGGTATATTTCCAAATTAAAGACAACC
Organism: Nicotiana knightiana; assembly: GCA_005239525.1. Lineage (NCBI taxonomy): Eukaryota > Viridiplantae > Streptophyta > Magnoliopsida > Solanales > Solanaceae > Nicotiana > Nicotiana knightiana. Next base: position 12,981 of record ML427456.1, read on the forward strand.
ACATACAACTTAGGTAATTCTCCCTCCAAAATTTCTTTACAGCATTGTTCTAAACCTAGTTTTACAAAAGCTAAACGAAAACACATTCCAAACACCACATGTGGGCCACTGCCACATTGGACAACATGTCAAGTTTCCTAAGTCGACAATTTAATTTTTTCTTAATCAAAAAAGTCGACAATTACATTTACGTTGTCGTTTTCAGTTTTTTCTTCATGTAGAATAACTTTTATTTGCTCAATACCCCTAATTTTATGAATTTAGATGTAAAACAGTGTTGTTGTTTTATATTTCAATACCACATAAAAGTTGATTTGTGTGATACCCAATTTTCATATGCATTGATTAACGAATGATCTAGTTATTCGATGCGTTCATTATATTATAGTTGTGGAATAAAAAATACAGAAAGTAAAGAACACAAGAATTTTTACGTGAAAAACACTCGACGAAAAAATGTGCAAAAACAACGACCTACTACCCAATAGGATTTTTTTCAAACACTTCACTGAAACTCTTAGCCAAAATAAAGTTTACAACCCTCTTGCTAACCTTAGGATTAAACTTTAACCCATATAGCAATACTCCGCAGATTGTTGCGACTATCTCAAGTTAACTCTAATTTAAATATAACAACTCAAGTACCTATTACAATCGCTTCTAAAGAAAGCTAAAAGGTACAATTCAAAAGCTACAACTATACTTAAACTAGAAAAAGACAGACACATAAAACTCTTTATGGAACTGGTTCTTCAATATGGTTTGTATAGCTTCCGATTCGCACTCTTGAATCTCATAGGAATTGCTCACAAAATGCCTTGCTATTTTGCTCTCAATTCTTATTTTGCTTTCGTATGTATGTGTCACTTGTAAAAGAGAACAACATGGATATTTATAGAGTTAGTAGACAAAGAGTAACTAGAATTCTAGTGATTTACTCTTTCTTGGGGGAAGAGTTCAACCTCTAACTCTTTCTTTATCTTGGATTAAGTTCTCTTCAAGTAACGAGTCCTACTCATTATCACATATGGAATCTTCTCATTCTAGGTTTATCAGAAATAACCACATACACTTATAACGTGTATGTCTTGCTTGTTTTCAATGGTGACCTGCGTACTGCATCTATGAACCCTGTTCGTGTATTCCTTCGTCAAATAATCAAAACATGTACGTTCAAGCCAACAAGTGTTTCGAATGACAAATGTGATGAATTTTTATCAACAACATGCAGCTAAAGAGAAGAAACCTGAGATGAAAAATTGAGAGAAATTTTCATAGAGAAGAGTAATGCTCTGTTTCTATACAACCGTAATAAAGAAGAGGAAGCTGCTACAGCGTTTTAACTAACTAACTGCCTAATGACAGTTGTACTTCACTAACTAACACACTAGGTATAGTTAAGTTAACTAACTGTAGTTAAGCTAACTATGATTAACCTACATCCTTTACACACCCCCTCAAACTAGGACCGAGAAAAATGTTGAGAAGTCCTAGCTTGGACATCAAATATAAATGCTGAGGTCGACCAAGTATTTTTGTAAGTATATCAACTTCCTGCTCTACTGTAGGACAATAGAGAGTGGTGATAAGGCCTTGTTGAATCTTCTCACGGATGAAATGACAATCAATGTCAATATGCTTTGTGCGTTCATGAAAGACAGGATTGGCAGCAATAGCAAGAGCTGATTTGCTATCACTATAGATAGGCACAGAGGAATTATGTTGCACTCCTAGATCCTTGAGTAAATCAAGAATCCATCCAACCTCTGCAACAGTGGAAGCTAGGCTGCGATATTCAGCTTCAACTGAGGTTCTAAAAATAGTGAATTGTTTCTTAGACTTCCAAGATATCAAGGAAGAACCAAGCTTAATGAAGTAACCTGTAACTACTTTGCGTGTATTGGGGCATGCATCCCAGTCTACATCACAAAATGCTGATAGTGATTTAGAACAATGAGCAGTTAAGAGAACTCCCAACCCAGGACTATTCTTGATGTACCTAACCACCTTGAGTGCATCTTCCATATGAGAGACTTTAGGACTATGCATGAATTGACTTAAACGCTGAACAAAAAAAGAAATATTTGGCCTTGTGATAGTCAAGTAAAGAAGCTTTCCCAAGAGCCTTTGATATGGTCCTGGATCAGTCAATAATGTGTCATTAGATGAACCTGTATGAGTGTCAAATTCAGTAGTTGTAAGCTTCACATTAGGTTGTATAGGTGTCACGATCCGAATTTCCACCGTCGGGACCGTGATGGCGCCTAACACTGAACTTTCTAGGCAAGACAACATTAGAGATCTACAACATTTAAAACATTTCAAACTATACGAGGATCCACTACCATTCAACACATGATACCAAAATGAAAAGTAAAAATTGTGAAATAATACTGCGCAATAATACTTATGTCTAACTATCCATGATCTGGAGTCACAACTCACGGACTACTAAGAATTTACTACAAGTATTTGGCTGAAAGAAAAATGTATAACTGTTTATGAACTAAATAAAATGATAAATGAATATACAGGAAGGGACTCTAGGAATCTGCGGAGTCGGCAGATCTACCTCGGATCTCCTACGCAGAAATCATCTACGAACTGAAAATCAGCTTGGACTGATACCTGGATCTGCAAAATTGCAGAGTGTAGCATCAGTACAACCGACCCCATGTACTGGTAAGTGTCGAGCCTAACCTCGGTGAAGTAGTGACGAAGCTAGGATAGGACACCACATAAAACCTTAACAGTATAATCATGCTAATGGAAACAACAGTAAACAAATAAATAAAACAGAAATAATGGGAAGGGGACATGCCACGGGGGATCACAAAATAAAGAGTGAGTAACATGAAAGGACACAATTTAAACAGTAATCCTCAAACGAATTAAGCAATTAAGACAGCAAGGAAAACTGCATGGCATCACCCTTCGTGATTTTACTCTCAACCTCACCCAATAAATAAATAGAATGGCACGGTATCACTCTTAGTGCATTAAACCTCTCATAATATACACGGCATCACCCTTCGTGCTTTATCACTCTTATATCATGGCACGACATCACCTTTCGTGCATTAACACTCATATATCATGAAATGACATCACCCTTCATGATTTACACTCTTCCTCGCGATAAAAATAAATCATGTACGACATCACCCTTCGTTCTTTACACTCCTCCTCACAAATCACAAAATCAATAACAACGAATAAAGAGAAGTTCCACAAAGAAACCAATATTTCATCCATGATTAATTTCACAATTTAACATCTCAACTTTGAACCAATATTCACAAATTATCAAACCTTGGTGAAACTGGATATAAGTCTCCCAATATTTCAACAACAACGCTAAGTATGGATAATAGGATTTAAGACTATAAAATTTACAAGAACGAAATTTCACTCGCATGCTATGACTCGACCACAACGCATAGATGCTCGTCACCTCACCTATACATCATATTCAACAACAAAACACGTAGCAAATAATCACACAGTACCTATTCCCTCAAGCCAAAGTTAGACACAACACTTACCTCGCTCCAAATATCACTTAACGCTCAATCACAGCTTTGCCTTTCAAATTAGCCTCTGAGTCTACAATATCTAGCAATTTCCAACCAAATGATTCAACATAAGCTTTAGGAATCATCCCCGATAACTACGGTCCAATTTAGTTCATATTTGAAAAAGTCAACAAAGTCAACAACTGGGCCCGCTTGGTCCAAACCCTAAATTCAGACCAAAACCCGATTACCCGTTCACCCCCAAACCCGGATATACAATTGGATTTCGAATCCGACCTCAATTAGAGGTCTAAATCCCCAAATTTCGAAATCCTTAGTTTTCTACCCAGAATCCCCAATTCCACCATAAAAATCCTAGATTCTATGTTAAAATCTTGTTAAAAGAAGTAAGAAATTGAAAGGAAAGAGTTTAGAATCACTTACCTATGATTTGGGGAAGAAGTGGTCCTTGGAAAATTGCCCCTTGAGGTTTAGGTTTTGAAAATTGAAGAATGATTGAAAATCCCGTCTAAGTCCCTTTTACTCAGCTGCAGATGTTGCAATTACGACCTGAACTTCGCAAATGCGAAGGAACAATCGCAATTGCGATGCCCTTCAATATTCTGATGCCTTCGCAAATGCGAGGAAAGTGTCGCATTTGCGACCACTGACCCTCACAAATGCAAGTAGATGTTTGCATTTGCGAACCTGCCCTTTCCAGACTCCCTTCGCAATTGCGAAGGTAACCTCGCAAATGCAAGAACTGCTAGCCCAGACTTATGATCGCAATTGTGATGAAAGCCTCACAAATGTGGGCCCTGTTGAGTTTGCAATTGTGATGCCTGATCTCAAAATTGCGAGATCAGAGGCCTGCAAGAGGTTCAATTACACCAGCAAAATTATTCTAAGTTCTAAACACCTCGTAGCCTATCTGAAACTCTCCCGAGCCCTCAGGACTCCAAACTAAACATGAACACAAGTCTAAAAATATCATACTAACTTGCTCGTGCGATCAAACTACAAAAATAACACCTAGAACTACGAATTTAGCACCAAAACTCATGAATTTCTCAAGAACATTTCAAAATTACTACTTTCTCAACCGGGCGTCTAAGTCACGTCAAATCAACTCTGATTTCTACAAAATTTCACAAACATGACTTATATATTATATTAAACCTGTTCCGGGCTCCGAAACCAAAATACGAGCACGATGCGAATGAGATCAAACACTAATCAATTTATTTGAATCCCTATAATTTCAGTCTTACAATTTTCATCAAAAATTCATTTCTCGAGCTAGGGACCTCAGAATTAGATGCCGGACACACGCCCAGGTCTTATATTTTTTTACGGACCTTCCGGGACTGTCAGAACACGGTTCTGGGTCCGTGTATCAAAGCGTTGACTAAAGTCAACTAAAAATCACTTTTAACTCCCAAAAATTATTTTTTCATAAATTTCCACATAAAGGCTTTCCGGAATTACGTCCGGACTGCGCACGCAAATCGAGATGAGTAAAAATAAGTTTTTAATGCTAACAAGCGCAAAATAGAGTCTTAAATCACAATATGACCTTATGGGTCATTACAATAGGACAAGATACATGCTTGGAACCTGAATGCCCCAACTCAGCTATGAGCTCTAGGGCATATTTGAATTAGTGCATTAATATACCATCATTGTTTCGTGCAAACTCTATGCCTAGGAAGTATTTAAGTTGTCCTTAATCTTAAATGAGGCTTGTAAATCATCCTTGGTCTGTTGGATCATGATAGGACTATCACCAGTGATAAGGAGATCATCAACATAGACTAGAACAACCACCATGTGATCTGCTTCTCTTTTGATGAACAAGGAATAATCTAAATGACTCTGCTGAAAATATGCATCCACCAAGGCTGATGTTAGCTTGAGGTTCGAGAGACTTAAGCAGTTTACAAACTCTGAATTTATTCTTTGATCCATTGAAACCTTGACGTATTTCCATATACACCTCCTCAGATAGATCACCTTGCAAAAAGGCATTGTAAACATCCATTTGATGAATAGACCATTGTCTTGAGGTTGCAATAGACACACACTTCTAACAATAAGAATTTTCACCACAAGTGAACAAGTTTCTTGATAGTCTAAACCTTCTCTCTTATTATACACTTTAGCTACCAACTGAGCTTTGAACCTTTCAACTTCTCCTGATGCCTTATATTTGATTTTATAAACCCACTTACATCCTATTTCCTTCTGTTCTTGTGGCAGGGATACCAATTCCCAAGTCTTATTATCCTCCAGCGCCTTGATTTCTACCTATCGTTTGTCCTTTACTGCCTCTGAATATGATGTAGGTTCCATCTCAGCTTAAAAACTAGCCAAGTAGCTTTGATACTTTGAAGAAATTGCTTCATATCCAATTACTTCTGAGATACGGTATCTACAGCAACTTGTAGATCTTATCTTGTCATTTCTAACATAATCCTTTAGCCATATGAGGGGCTTAGATACTCTAGTTGATTTTCTTGTTTCCTCAACATGAGGTGAAATAGAAGAATCACCAGGACTATCCATATTGTTATGCTCAACAGGATGTGGAATGTCCTGTTCATTCAAGGGAGCAGGAGTCACAATAGGTGAACATGGCACATTGGTTGCTTCAAGATGATTACCAGCAACAGAATTAACCACTGCATTTGGTTCTTCATCAAAATCTTTTCTTGGCACTGGAGTTATATCCAGGAATAATGATTCTGATGAGTCTTTTGCTGTATGATAGGGGAATATATCTTCGTAGAACACTACATCTCTACTTATAAATAACACTCTATTCTCCAAATCCAAAAGTTTGTAACCTTTCTGATGTTCAGCATATCCCAGGAAGACTGACCTCATAGCTCGAGGTGCAAGTTTATCATGGCCTGTAAGATTAGTAGAAAAACATAGATATCCAATAACCTTTAAATGTGTCAGTGAAGGTGGCATACCCATAAGCAATTCATATGGTGACTTACGTGCTAGAACTGTCACGATCTGAAATCCCACCGTCGGGACCGTGATGGCGTCTAACATTGAACCCACTAGACAAGCCAACGTTCTAGTAAATATATTTATTTCCTTATTATTAGGCATTTGAAATAAAAGCAATAATGAGAACAAATATGAATAAGAGTACGAAAATTATGAAATCCAATAATTTAAGTAATTAACATTACAAAATCCTTAATAAAACCCCCAGAACTAGTATCACAACTTCACGGACTGTCTAAGATTACTAAAAATGACGAGTTTGAATAAGCATATACAACTGTCTCAGAAATACAAAGGAAAGATAGATAAAGGAAAGAGATAGGAGGTGAAACCAAGGCCTGCGGATGCCTGCAGGACTACCTCAGTGTCGCATGTGGATTGAAGGATACTTCTGCGATCAATGTCCACTGTGTCCGGTACCGTAATCTGCACAACATAAAGAAGTGCAGGTGTAGCATCAGTACAACCGACCCTATGTACTGAGTAAGTGCCGAGCCTAACCTCGACGAAGTAGTGACGAGGCTGGGACACGAAAAATAATAAAGACCTGTGCAATTTAATAATATATAACAGGAATAACGGTGGGAAATAAACAGTTAAGTGTATAACGGGGGAGAACATGCTGGGGACAAGGGGAAAACAAGTACTGAACCAAAAAACGAAGCACTGTCTAAGTATCAACAATAGCAACAGGAAGTAAACAAATAGAACAAACAAGTGCACGGCATCACCCTTCGTGCTTTACTCTCATTCTCACCAAAACAAGTGCTCGACATCATCCTTCGTGCTTTTACTCTCATCCTCACAATGCAATGAATAAATAAAAAGACAAGGCATTATCCTTCGTGCTTTTAAATATAAAATCATGGCACGGCATCACCCTCCGTGCTTTACACTCTCATCCTCACAATGCAATAAATAAATACACGGCATCACCCTTCGTGCTTTACACTCTTCCTCACCCAAACAATAATAAGAACAACAGTTTGGCAAGTAAAATCCACAACATAAACCATAAATCACAATATTCCGGCAAAGGGAGCAATAACAGAAATATCACCGTCCCGACAAGGGACACAGCTATAACCAATCGCACTCAAATGTATAACTTAACAAAATAATCCTCAACCGAACAACAAATCAAAAGTGTTCACAACCAAGTATTTTCAATAATTGAGTAATCTCCAAAATGAAATTTACTTCATAACATAATAAATATCGAAGAAAAACACATATATTATAAAGACTGACTCACAGGCATTCTTGACAACAATGCATAGGTACTCGTCACCTCACCTATACATTGAACATGGAATAAACACGAAGCACATATGACTCAACACCTATTCCCTCAAGCTAAGGTTAGGCCAAACACTTACCTCGACTCCAAGAATCAAGCCTCTAGCACCGCTTTTCCTTTCGAACCCGACTCCAAACCAATATTATCTAGACATTATTTATCCAATAACATCAATAAATTCTAAACAATTCGATTCTAATGCTTAATTATAGAATTCCCAACATTCTTCCCAAAAATTCAAAAATCGACCCCGGGCCCGCTTGGTCAAAACACGAGGTTCGGACCAAAAGCCGATCACTCATTAACCCACGAGCCCCAATATATAATTTTTTTTGAAATTCGACCCCAAAACAAGGTCAAATTCCCAAATAATCAAAAAGTCTTAACTCTACCCAAATACCCAATTTTCTACCTTAAATTTCATGTTTTTAGGCCTAGAATCTAATGGGTGTTAATAAAAATGAAACAAAACAAGGTTAGAATTACTTACCTAAGAGGTTATGGTGAAGAAGCTCTTCAAAAATCGCCTAAGAGGTGTGGAGAAGATGAGGTTTATGAAAAATGGCCATATTCCCATTCTAAGTGTTCTGTTTTTAGACTTAAAAAATCACTGGGTGAATTAATTCAGTGTGTTCGCAGCACGTGCTCCGCGTTCGCACAGGCTATCCTAACTTACCCATCTCGATCGCGCCCAAACAGGTGTGTTCGCATAGGCTTCGCACCACTCAGCCCCCAAACCTCTTAACCTTGTGTGTTCGTGACTAGTTGAGGTGTTCGCATAGGGTCATCTCCCTATAGGTCTGTGTTCGCGCCCAAGGGGTTGCGTTCGCATAGTGTATAGCCTACCCTGACCCCCAGACCCCACACTACCCTGTGCGTTCGCACTCCCTTGAGTGTGTTCGCATAGGGTAATCTCCTGGACACCAGCAACAACCATTTAACACCAGATTTTAGCCTAAAAGTCACCCCGACGCCTATCCAAAACTCACCTGAGTTCTCGGGGCTCAAAAATAAATATGCACACAACCTCAAAAATATCCTACGGACTTATTCGTGTAATCAATCACCAAAATAACATCATGACCATCGAATTAAACCTCAAAATTAATGAAATTTCTCAAAACTTCTTAAACTTCAAATTTTGTATTTTTTATCCGAATAACGTTAAACCAAGTCTGTTTCTTACCAAACTTCATAGATAACACATATAAATCATATCGAATCTGTACCGGGCTCCGGAACCAAGATACAGGCCCGATACCACAGGTTTCACATAAAATTTCATTTTCAAAAGCCTTTATATTTATCAGAAAAAAAATTTCTTTAAACATTCATTTCTCGGAATTTGGACCTTGGAATTCGATTCGGGGCATACGCCCAAGTCTCATATTTTCCTACAGACCCTCCGGGGCCATCAAATCACGGGTCCGGGTCTATTTACCAAAAATATTGACCAAAGACAACTGTATCCAAATTTCAACACAAAAATATCATATTTATCAGTTTTTCACATAACGGCTTTCTGGCTACACGCCCGAGCTTTGCACGCACATCGAGGTGTGATACAAGGAGGTTTTCACGACCTCAAAATACGGAATTAGCTAAAAATACACGGGATGACCTTTTGGGTCATCACAAGAACATAAGAAGGAATTTTGTTGATAATGTACACAGCAGCATCAATACAATGACCCCAATATCTAACAGGTAAGTGGCCTTGAAATCTGATTGCTCGAGCAATCTCAAGTATATGTCTATGTCTCCTTTTCACAACTTCATTCTGCTGGGGAGTATATGGACATAAACTTTGATGGACAATCCCATGCATTTGAATTAAGTCACTACATGCACTGTTAAAAAATTCACTCCCATTGTCTAATCTAAACACCTTAATTTGCTTCCCAAACTGTTTTTTTATTATAGTAATAAAGTTTTTGAGTAAAAAGGTAACATCAGATTTAAGTCTCACAAGAAACACCCAAGTCCATCTGGTAAAATCATCAACCCATGTAAGAAATTATTTCATACCTTTGTGAGTAGCAATCTTATAAGGTCCCCACACATCCATATGGATTAAATCAAAACTATGTACACTTCTGCTAGTGCTAGTTGGGAAAGGCACTCTAGTTTGTCGAGGTAGGGGACAAATTTCACACTTAGACAGTGAGTCATTATCTAATCTACCACTATAGTGTTGTATACTAGGAATCCTTCTGAGAACTTGAACTGGAACATGTCATGTTCTCTTATGCCATATCTCCATGCATCCTTTACTAGTTACTGCAAAGGCTCTTTCCTAATGCTGCTGATAGTATGTACATACCTTCTTCCTTTCTACCAATCTCCTTCACCCTCCCAGATAAGAGGTCCTGAAACACACAACATTTAGGAAAGTAACACTGCATTTGAGATCTTCTATCACTTTAGAAACTGACATGAGATTGAACTTAAAAGCTGGTCACATCTTTCAGTACATTACCTCCAGTGAGCTGACACTCTCCCATATGAGAAATTGTTGCTGAATCTCCGGTAGGTAATTTCACTTGCTTTGAATTTCCTACTGAAGTTTCATTTTTCAGTAAACTTTTGTCACCAGTCATGTGGTTAGTAGCACCAGTATCTACTATCCATTTGCAAAGTTTTAAGTTCTCACATAATGCTACATTACCATAGAAGCATTTACCTGCCATATTGCACTTGCTCCTGCAGTAGAACCTTTATTCAGCAACTACAGCAACAGATTATACTCTTCCTTGGTAAAAAATTGAGCTGGCTCAACCACTGCTGCTTGGCTGGTATGTGTTTGCAGTTGGTGAAACTGTCATTCCTTGTTGTCCAGCTGCATCAATCATGACTGCATTTGCTTTCTTCTTCTGCTTGAAATCAGATGGATATCCAATAATCTTGTAACAATTCTCTTTTAAATGCCCTGTCTTGTTACAAAATTCACATTTCATCAATTTATAACAAAGTATAGCCTTTCAAATGACAAAAATCACATTTTAAACTATTGTTTCTCCTTGGTCTAGTAGAATGGGCAGTAAACAAGGCAGTAGGATCATTATGCCCAGTTTGCCCATAGGTACCACTAGTAATTAATTTCCTGCTTTCTTCCTGAACCACCATAGCATAAGCCTTATCTATAGATGGCAAAGTTGGCATCAATAGAATCTGGCTCCTTGCTTGCTCAAAGCTATCATTCAATCCCATCAAAAATTGTAGCAGTCGTTGATACTCCAATTGATCAACATACGCAGTGGCTAATGGAGGAGGTGGCAATATTGAATCATATTCTGCCCATAGATCCTTTAACTTGGTAAAATAGGTCGATACTAACGAAATCCCCTGTGTTAAAAAATATTTCCTTGTGCTAGTAATACAGCCTCGATGCATTTACTTTGTCAAATTGCTCTTTGAAAGCAGCCCACACTTTTTGTGCATTCGAAGAAAACAATACTCTTGTTACTAAATCTCTCTCACATTGCTCATGAGCCATGAAGTCACAATCGCATTACACCGATCCCACTGACTTCCCAAACTTGGACAAAAATCTTCTTTCGATGTCAATCCATCAACCAAACACAATTTATTCTTACCTAACAATGCTACCTTCATCGTACGGCTCCAAAGAGAGTAATTTTCCATTCTTGTCAAAATGAGTCCCACCGACATGGATCCTGGACCATCAGACGCATGCAAGTAAAGAGGATGATTGTGATCTAAAACAATTGAACTAGGTACTGCTCTTATGCTCGCATCAGCTCTATTATTCTCGTTAACACTCGAATTCTCAAGAATCGCCATTAAAAAAATTACAAAATTAGGGTTCTAAGCTTCTAAACTTGAGTAGATTCTCTCGAACTATCTTCAATTTCACGAAGAAATTCCCTAGAATCATCCGATTAACGGCTTTGATACCATGATGAATATATCAACAACATGCAGCTAAAGAGAAGAAATCTGAGATGAAGAATTGAGAGAAAATTTCATAGAGAAGAACAATGCACTGTTTCCGTACAACCGTAATGAAGAAGAGGAAGCTGCTATAGTGTTTTAACTAATTAACCGCCTAATGACAGTTGTACTTTACTAACTATCACACTAACTATAGTTAAGCTAATTAACTGTAATTAAGCTAACTATGATTAACCTACATCCTTTATAGAATGCATAAAACATAGTGTTTTACCATCACTGATAGACTTAGCAATAAATCGTGGAACCGAAGCTCAATAAAACTTTATTTAATATTTTCAAATAAAATAAAATAAAATAAATCCAATAGTACATGCTAGTATAAAATTCGTTACACTAATGATATATATAACTTAAACTCATTCGAGAAAACCACATTGGTTTTATTTCAGAAAAGAACCTTTTGTTTTATCAATTTTGTGTTAAGACCTAACCACATAAATGCTACCCAACTTTTACCCTCACACAACTTTAATTTAGTGGGCGTTTGGTCATAAGAATCGTAAAATTTCGGGAAAAAGTGAAAAAATTTTAAGTGAAAATGGTATTGAAAGCTAGAGTTGTATTTGGACATGAATATAATTTTGGGTTGTTTTTGAAGTTTTGTGAGTGATCTGAGAGAAAATTTTGAAAAAACAGTTTTTTGGAGTTTTTTAAATTTTCGAAAAATCTCAAATCCATCTTCAAGTGAAAATTTAAAAATTTATGGCTAAACATTGATTTCAAGAAAATATGAACAGTTTTTGGGAAAAAATAAATTTTTCTTATGTCCAAACGGGCTCTTAAATTAAATCAGCCATGCTGCTATGCCCTTACTCTCACTTCGTATTTTTCTATTCGGAGTAATATTAGGTCCTTTGGCTAATCACTACTATAATTTAACAATTACTAGCAATTCTATTTTAGTTATGTTTATCAATCAAATAAAGGCCAATATCAAATTAATTGGCTACATGAAATTTAATCTTGTATCGAGAGTCGAATTCCTCACCTTGTAATATATGTCCTTCATTTTCGCTTCCCTATCCTTATATATAATAAAATAATTTATATAGAAATGTATGATTGGCTTATTCCTAGACTCAATCGTTAAACCAAATTATTTAATCTCTTAATTAACATGATTATTAATTGTAAAGCGTTAGCCAACTTAAGTTCCATCTCGCTAATTCGATTCAATCTAGTAGTGCTTATTTCAATTGAGAACTCATCTAAGATTAAACAAACAAAAACGAATGATATAGTCAAGAGGTGATAGGTTTCACCAAAATCCTAAATATATAATGATGTTATGCTAGTTATAAACCATGGTAAAAGAATACATCAACCGCACCAAAGTAAACAATCAACAAAATAAAAAGAAGAATTCAACAAAAGACTATAAAAAAGCTCTACAATATATTATTGATCTTGTGAAGTACAACTTAACAAGTAACAGCTTGTTTGGATGGTTGTTACACATTGTTTTATAATGTATCGAATCATATTGTATTGTATTGTACTATGTCGTTTGATGAATACAATGTTTGGATAGATTGTATCATTTGTCGTTGTTTCATGCTATCATGCACTAGCAATATAAAAAATAAATTTACAATATTATAAAGATAAATTATGATATGGGATAAATTTATCATATAGAAAGGTTTGGTAAGTGATAAAATAAAATAATTTAATAATAGTGAAGGGTAAATGATAGAAAAAGACAAGATAACGACGCAATCACACCAAATCGGTCGTTACATAAAGTGCCACATTTTGTCGTTACGTAACGAAGGATTTAACGATACGATACAATAAAATTTAAGTAACAACCAAAACAAATATTGTATTCAAAGTAACAATACGATACGATACAATAGGTAACGACCATCCAAACAAGCTGTAAGGGGTCGTTTGGCCATAAAAAAAATTAACTTTTTTCTAAAAATAAAATTACATTTTATTTGAAATTAGTGTTGGTCATGAAATTTTCAGTTTTCACTTGAAGATGAATTTCGAAATTTTTCAAAAAAATAGAAAAGCTCTAAAAAGTTATTTTTCAAAATTTTTACTTCATATCACTCACAAAAAATCAAAAACAGCCCAAAATTATATTCATGTCCAAACACAACTCTAATTTTTAAATATTATTTTCAATTTAAAAAATAATCCTTTTTCCCGAAATTTTCCAATTCTTATGTCATGTGATGACCCAAAGGGTCGTCTTGTGACCTAAGACTCTATTCTGCGCTCGTCAGCCTTAAGAGCCTTATTTATACTTATCTCGATTTGCGTGTGCATTCCGGGCGTAAATCCGGAAAGCCTTTATATGGAAATTTATGAAATAATAATTTTTGGGATTTAAAAATGATTTTAGTTGACTTTGGCCAACGTTTTGAGTAAACGGACCCGAATATGTGTTTCGATGGTCTCGGAAGGTCCGTAGTAAATGGGACTTGGGTGTATGCCTGAAATCGAATTCCCAGGTCCCTAACTCAAGAAATGAATTTTTGATGAAAATTGTTAGACTGAAATTCAAAGGATTTAAGGAAATTGATTTATGTTTGATCTCGTTGGTATCGAGCCCGTATTTTTGTTTCGTAGCCCGGTACATGTTTAATATAATATATAAGTCACATCTGTGAAATTTGGTGAGAAATGGAGTTTATATGACGTGATTCGGACCTTCGGATGAAAAAATAGTAACTTTAAATGTTCTTGAGAATTTCATTGATTTTGATGCTAAATCCGTAGTTTTAGATGTTATTTTGGCGATTTGATTGCAGGAGCAAGTTCGCATGATATTTTTAGACTTGCGTGGGTGAGTTTCGGATAGGCTACGGGGTGTTTAGGACATAGGAAAATTTTTGCTGGTGTAAAACAACCTATTGCAGGCCTCAGATCTCGCAATTGCGAGATCAGGCTTCGCAAATGTGAACCAAGCAGGGACGGCAATTGCGAAGAGAGCATGTGCCGTGCAGTTCTCGCAATTGCGAGATTACCTTCACAACTGCGAAGGGGGTCTAGGGAAAGGCATGTTCACAAATGCGAACATTTACTCGGATTTGCGAGGGCCAGTTATCGCAAATGTGACACTTTCTTTGTAATTGCGAAGGCAACGGAAATGTGAAGGTTCTCGCTTTTGCGATGCTAGTTCGCATTTGCAAGTTCCGCAATTGCGAGCTCTGGTAGCAAATGCGCATCCGCAGCTGGGTAAAAGGGACTTGGACAGGATTTTTCATTCACTCACCCATTTTTTTCAAAACCTAAACCTCAAGAGGCGATTTTTCAAAGGCTAGTTCTTCCCCAAATCATAGGTAAATAATTCTTAACTCTTTTCTTTCAATCTTTTACTACTTTTAACAAGATTTCAACCTAGAATCTAGTATTTTATGGTGGAATTGGGAATTTTGGGTAGAAAACTAGGTATTTGAAAATTTGGGAATTTAGACCTAAAATTGAGGTCGGATTTCAAAACCAATTGTATATCTGGGCTCAGGGGTGAATGGATAATTGGGTTTTGGTCCGAATTTCGGGTCCGGGTGTTAACTTTGCTGTCTTTTTCAAATATGAACTAAATTGAACCGTAGTTGTCGGGGATGATTCCTAATGCTTATGTTGCATCATTTGATTGGAAATTTGCTAGATATTGTGGACTCGGAGGTTAATTTGAAAAGCAAAGTTGTGATTGAGCGTTAAGTGATAATTGAAGTGAGGTAAGTGTTGTGTCCAACTTTGCCTTGAGGGAAAGGTATTGTGTGATTATTTGTTACGTGTTTTGTTGTTGAATACAATGTATAGGTGAGGTGACGAGCACTTGCGTTGTGGTCGAGTCATAGCATGCGAGTGAAATTTCATTCTTGCAAATTTTATAGTCTTAAATCCTATCATTCATGTTTATTGTTGTTATTGCAATATTGGGACTTGGGAGACTTATGTCCGGTTCCACTGAGGTTGATAAATTTGTGAATATTGATTCAAGGTTGAGATGTTAAATTGTGAAATTAATGATTGATGAAATATTGGGTTCTTTGTGAAACTTCTCTCTATCTGTTGTTATTGATCTATTTATATTGTGAGGAAGAGTGTAAAGCACGAAGGGTGATGTCGTGTATGATCTATTTATATTGTGAGGAGGAGTGTAAAGCACGAAGGGTGATGTCATGTATGATTTATTTATATTCTGAGGAAGAGAGTAAAAGCACAAAGTGTGATGCCGTGCATCCTTATTTATTATTTGGTGAGGTTGAGAGTAAAAGCACGAAGGGTGATGTCGTGCAGTGTTCCTTACTGTTTTAATTTGCTTAATTTGTTTACTAATTACTGTTTAATTCTGTCTTTTCGTTATTCTCACTTCCTAAATTGAAACCCCCACAGTATATCCCATTCCCATCATTTGTTGTTTTGTTTCTTTATTTGTTGTTATTTCTACTAGCATGATTATACTATTCAGGTTTTATGTGGTGTCCTGTCCAAGTCTCGTCACTACTTCGTCGAGATTAGGCTCGACACTTACCAGTATATGGGGTCGGTTGTACTGATACTGCACTCTGCACTTTCTGTGCAGATCCAAGTATAGGTCCGAGTTGATTCTGATTCGTAGCTGATTTCACCGCAGGAGACACGAGGTAGATTTGCCAACGTTCGCAGATTCATGGAGTCTCTTCCTTTATATCCATTTACTCTTTTATTTAGTTCACAAACAATTATACATTTTTCTTTCAGCGAAATAATTGTAGTAAATTCTTAGTAATTCGTGAATTGTGATTCCAGAACCTGGGTAGCTAGACATACAGATTTCACATGCGTGGTCATATTATGCAAGTTTAGTTTCTTACTAATCAATATGTGTTGAGTTGTAGTAGTTCTCAGTATTGTGCAAAATTATTATGTTGCAAACTTCTAATGTTGGCTTGCCTCACGGTCCTGACAGTGGGAATTCTGGTCGTGGCATGTCCAAACGCTCACTAAGCCCGTTTGGACATAAGAATTTTTTTCACTTTTTTTATAAATTTTCACTTGTTTCGAAATCAGCGTTTGGTTATAAAATTTACAATTTTCACTTGAAGATGCATTTTGGTAATTTCGAAAATTTGAAAAACTTCAAAAAGCTGTTTTTCAAAATTTTCAGTCACATCACTCACAAAACTTCAAAAATAGCCCAAAATTATATTCATGTCTAACCACAACTCTAATTTTTAAATACTATTTTCACTTGAATTTTTTTTTCAAATTTTTTTTTTTTTGGAATTTCAATTCCTATGTCCAAACGCCCACTAAGTTTCTTCATTTGAAAATAGTTCAAGCCACCACTATAGGAAATACAAATAAAAATAAAAAAGAGAACAAAAAAATTATGTTTTCTTATATAACACTTCACCAAATAAAAAAAAATATAAAATTAAATAAGTTTGTTACAGAAAAATTTAACCGTATTAACAGAACTTCTTAAAAACATTTATTTTTCCCAAAATAGGCTATCTTAAAGTTGCCTAAACGAGCACATAGGTTATAGGTTTGGTCACCGAAATCTTTCTTTTAAAAGTTTCTATAAATAAGAGAAAGAATGCAGAAATTTTAATCATCCCCAATTATTAACACACATTTTAGATTCATTAATTCATCAAAAATGGTTTTCAAGTCAAATAATATTTTGCTTATCAAATTTTCTTTGCTTTTGCTTATAATGATTTTCTCTGAAGTTGCTGCTAGGGATATGCCTACTCTGCCTTCACACCCATTACTCAAATGTAAGTTTTCTATCTTACTTTTGCTGCCTTTTATATTCTCTTGGTAATCTTTTTTATATCTAATTCTTCGATAATTTCATTAGCTTAAGATCAAAAAAATTGTCTAAAAATCACTTAAAGAATAGAAGAAAATTCTACAAAATCATAGTTATAAACAAAATTGATTCAAGTTGAAGTGAGTTAGACAAATTAAAAAGTCGAGCGCACCCACCATGGGTGAGGTAACACAAAAAAATATGAAGTAACTGCAATTTAATAGTCTAATTTTCTGTAAAAATACCGATAACGCTTACTTGGGACACTTGTCCTTAAGCGCCGATCATGATCCAAATTGGATTGTGCCATGACATAAACATGAAGAAAGAAAAAGCTCTATATTTGCTATGTTTATTTATGGAACATGCATTTTTCATTTTAATTAATTTTCATTATATTATCTAAGAGAACACTATTAATACTTGAATTTGGGTGCAGCAAATGAAGCTCAGAGTACAACTGGAACGTTGAATGACTCAATTAAGCCCCAATGGTTGTCGTTGCCTATCGTGTTACCGTTCGTAGAATATGCTGCTTCTACTGCTATTTCTCATTGCATAGAGTGCAATTGTTGTATTCCTGACTTAAACTGAAGGATCATATTCCTCCTCTAAATACATATATTAATGTAAGCTACGAGTTTAAATAAAGGAAACATCGGAATGGTTTTTCCATTCGCTTTTCACAATTTATATAATGAGATTTTAGCAGTATTTGTTCGTAAATTTTAATAGTTTCTTTCGCGATTAATTTCATGTAAAACTTCTTAGTTTTTCCATGGTAATAGTGAAGTTAATTAAAAAAATATTTGATTGCAGGAACACAGTAGTTTTTGTTCAAACTTTGTATCTGTATTAAAAAATATAGTAATGAATATATATATACAAATTATTAATCTAAAACTCAATTAATATAAAAGGATATATAATCCCGAACTCATAAGGTTCAAATCCTAATAGGTCACTCCCAATACCAACAACGCCATTGAAATCAACCTCCATTATAATGGAGCTTTTTTTTGGTTAAAATTTTTGTTGATTTTCTGTTGGGGATGCATGTCTGCTTCAACAATAACCATTGGTTTAATGTCATTTCTAATATATACAAGCATCTTTTTATTTACTTGACTTGTTCGTGGTTGTATGTAGAATTAATTGAGAGTCATAATTGGGGAATTTAAATTTATTAGGAAAGCTATTTACATTGGAATGAATTCCTAAAAGTTTGTGAATTGTGATTCACAATATCTTCTTCTTCCAAGTCCTTATATATATCGTGTACCTTTTAATAATTGTTTTAAATTTCCTTTAGAGTATCTATGAAGATTAATTTATTAATAGATTATTCTGATCATAATACTTCTAATATTTTTTTTGGTAATTAAGAATATTATTACCAAGTAACGATATTTACAACTGTATTTAACTATTACAAAATTTATCTTAGCATATCGCCAACTGGACATGAAGCCCCAGTATGGTGGTAATTAGCTATCATTTCTTCTATACTTCATCAACATCTGCTACTATGTTCTAGTCTAACTAATTCCCGGATACCAGTCTAGAGTAGTCATCACCTTAGCTAGATAAGGGAATCTTGCTGCCCTTATGTGTACTTACCTGGATGATCCGCTTGATTATAAAAGTGGTTCTCCTTCTCTTTTCCTGAAATATCACACAGTTCCTCTCCTGCCAACAATAGTATACTGTTGCTGCTAGTATCATTCTGCAAATAGCAGCTCTTGCACTCTTGCCTTTAGTCATCTTCTCCATCCATGCAATCTCTTCCTGCTAGCTATAGTTTGTTCTTTGGATCCCTTGCCATCTCAGCATTCCATTCCATATCTTCCCTGTAACCTCACACTTGAAGAAAAGGGGTTGCATTGTCTCATTTTCTTTATTACGCAGAGAACATGTTTGGTCTATGTCTACACCCCATCTCGCCAATCTATCCTTGGTAGCTAGCCTCTATTGGATAACTAGTCTCAATATGAATATCCACTTTGGCTGACTTTGGTTGTTGCACACTAGTTTCCTCCATGTTAATTTTTGAAATACACCTTGTAATGATCTATATAGACCCCTGATTGGGCATTTCTCCATTTGTTGGACTTCATCTTCATTTATTCCAGCTTTTGTAAGTACTCCTTGGCCTGAAAAATCTTCTGAATTTCCCAAGAAACATTCTTTGGTTTTATACTCCACACTGCATGGCCTTTGACATAGTAAGTGTGTACCCAATGCACCCATAACTTTTCCTTCCTAGTGCATATATTCCATAGCAGTTTGCAAATAGTCACTTCATTCCATAATGCCACATCTATAAAGTTAAATCCCCCTGCAACCTTAGGTGAGCAAAGTCTTTCCCAAGGTATCAAGGCTTTCTTAGTTGGTTCAGCATCTCCGGCCCACAGAAACCTTCTACAGATGGTCTCTATGAACTATATAACTTTCTTAGGCAGTATAAAGATCTGTGCCCAAAATGTCTGGATAGCAAATAGCACACTCTTGACTAGGACTGCTCTACCAGCATAAGACAAGTACTTTGTTGTCCAACTCTGAATTCTGTTCAATGTTTTTTCAATTAATGGTTCACACTGCACATCAGATAATCTCTTAGTACTCAGTGGAACCCCAAGATATCTGAAAGGCCATTCACCATTTTTATAACCAAGAATCTCCATAATTTGTTGCTTAGTCAACTGGTTCACCCCTCCAAAATTGATGCAACTCTTGTTTGGATTAGCAACTCGTCCTGATGCTACAGAAAACTTCTGAAAATGCTAATGCAGTATTTGCACAGATTGCACAGCTCCTTTACAAAACAATAAGAGATCATCTGCAAATCCAGTTGTACTAAGTTAAACCTGGCACACCTGGGATGATATTTAAACCTATTGTCTTCCTTTAAAGTCCTTAATGACCTGCTCAGGTATTCCATAGCCAAGACAAATAAAAAAGGTGAAAGTGGATCACCTTGCCTAAGCCCCTTCTTTGCCTCAAAAGGATATGTTGGTCTACCATTTATTAAAACTGAATAAGTCATTGTACTGATCCAAGCCATAATCCATCTCACAAAGATTTCTGGAAAATTCAGTGCCCTTAACACTTGTTCTATGTATAGCCACTCCACAAAATAATATGCTTTTTGTATGTCTATTTTAAGCATACATCTAGGGATGATAATCTTTCTACCATATCCTTTCACTAGTTCATGACTCATCAAGACGTTATCTATGATCAGCCTTCCAGGAACAAAGGCAGCTTGGCAGTTATTCACCAATCTATCCATCACTCATTGCATTCTTGTAGTTATTACTTTGGAAAATGAGCTTATATAAAACTGTACAACAAGAGATAGGCCTAAAGTCTCTTATGTTAGTTGGATTCTGGATTTTTGGAATCAGTGTGATTGTTGTGCAATTAATGGCTTTGCATATGTATGCACTCTCAAGGAAACCTTGAACTGCATCAGTTATTTCCTCTCCCACAATGTGCCATGTCTTTTAAAGAAGTAGGAGTTATACCTATCACACCCTGGTGCCTTATTGTCATCAATACCCAACAGTGCTTGCTTCATGATGCGAGACTAAATTGCATGGTTTAGCATGTGATATACCTTACATTTTATGA